>RCWM02000468.1:555000-862251 GCA_003667255.2 Euschistus heros | reverse complement strand
TGGTATAATGCTGTTCAGTGGAAAGGAGTATATAGGTCAAAGGAACGTGATCTTGTTGTGAGTTGGGAGTGGACGGAAGACTTGAATTTCAATAGGTTATAGATGTGGGATGGGCAATGGTTATAAGACTTGGTACAGGAAAGTGCCCAGGAAATATTGTCTACGGGAGGATGGATAGAGCCATATTAGTGAGTAATTTCCTTGCCAGTAAAGGACATTCAGATCGTTATGGATGTGTTTGTTTGTTACATAATAAGGGACATTTAAGATATTACGAAGGATTTCGGATTTCAAGAGTTGGTTAATTGGAAGGTTGGAGAGGAATTGGAAGATTTAGTGATACCCCAAAGCACAACTCCGTATATCCAAATAGGGGTATTTACTGTCATGGAAATATGCCTTTTATGATTACTTAGGAGGCTGTTAAGTAAACGTTATAGTAGTCGAAAACTACGAGCAGTTTATTGTTCTTTAGGTCTCGTTTCTCTCAAATATATCTGAATAATACATCATATTATGTATACTATAGTGGAGGCTGATCAACTGTTTCATTAGATTTATCTTCGGGATCCCCAGGCGGTCGGACGCTACTTTCCGATATTTTGAGCTTGGGTGGCTCTTTTCTAAATTTCGACGGCAATACATTCTGGGTACTTTCCTATTCCAATCTCTAAAAACCAAAAAACCTTCCTGTATTCTTGATCCATTAGCTCTGCGCTCTTCTATCCACCTCCTAAACACTAGATCCCAAACTTTTAACCTGTATATCCCCTCACATAAAACCGCTTTCTTTGACTAATCCTACCTCCTTCTGGAATTCCCTACCCACTTCTATTCGTAAAGCAGCTTCCATAACTTCTTTTAAAAATAATTTATTTCTGTTCCTTTTAGACAATCAATCTTCCGCAAATATGTCAATAATTAAATAAATACCTAAAATTATTTTTTTGTTTCTTTCTTTCTTTTATATGTACATAAACATACGATTTTATTTTATGTTATTATTATTATTTCATATATATATATATATATATATATATATATATATATATATATATATATATATATATAATATATATATATTTATTATCGCGATACAGGCCAAACTGTGGACCACGCGTATATCATTTTCAGGTTTTCTTCCTTTCTGCCCAAATTCTTTTCATTTTTTCGGCCATTTCCCTCTTTCTTTCCTCCGTCCATTTATTACTTTCATTCTTCTTCTTCTCCGCTACAAGAACCTTTATATTTTTAACCATTTTTCCGAATTTATCCTTATCTTTGTAGTCCCCCTCCGTGATACCCAATTTTTTAACTTCCTCTTTCATTTGCTCTGGGTGACCTTTTATATTTTTCAATTTCATCACTTTATCAAATATTTGTTTGTTTAATCTATTGCTATTCATTTTTTTCATGTGTCCGAAAAAATTTAATCTCCTTTTCCTCATCGATGATTCTAAGTATATATATATATATATATATTTTTTTTTTTTAATTTAATTTAATTTTTTCCTGTAAAAAATGTATGCTGTAATTACTAAAGCATTTAATTTGTAAATAATAGGCCAGACATTAGTAATTTTAACTGTTCTTATTTTTATTTTTAGGGGACAGTAAGTCTTAGAATAAAGTTTGTTTTTCATTTTCATTTTTATTTTTTTTTGCAGAATTTTCATTTTTCATTTTTTTTTATTTACTTTTATTTATTTATTTTCTTAACGCTTTACTTTGTCGAAGGTACAATGTTGAAATTCGAATTCAGTACTCCAGAAAAAATAAAAATCCTTGTGAAAAAAAATTGAAATTACATATCGTACATCATGTTCCTGAACTACTACATCCTAGCTTGTCTAAGATAGTAGAATGAAACAATAAAAACAAATCATAAACCCGTTTTTTTTAGTTAATAACAAGATTTATTATTAAAATTTAAATATTTCCAACTTTTCTCATATCCAATCCTAAACAATCCAAAATCCTTCGTAAAATCCTCTATGCTCTTCATTATGTCCACAAATAAACATATCCATAAAGATCTTAAACCTAAACCAGATACATGTCCATTCATAGTAAACTCTAAACCCACTTGAATCCACAACCTTCACAACTTGCTTCATACTTAATTCCCGATAATCTTCTGAGGCGTCTGAAAAGAGACCCACTGTATGAATTTCTTTCGTTTTGTGTGCTTCAGTCAGCATGCATTTCGTTTCTTTTTTTTTTTCATTCTTAAATTAACGTAAAGACTAAAACGACAAGAAATTGCCCGTCGTTACAGACTAATTCAACATTTACTAGACAAAACGTTCAAAGCTCCCAATTAATTACAAAAGACTCATATAGATGACTGTGATTAGACTTATTTGGACGAACGGAGTTGAGCTTTGGAGCTCCATCCAATTCATCTCGTATTCAATCATTACAATCCAAAATCCTCAATGCTCCTTACTTTGTCACCAATAAACTAGTCCAAAAAGTTCTTAATGTTCCATATGTTGCTGATTTAGCCCACACCAGATATCTATCCTTTCATAGTAAGCTCTATAACCACTCAAATACGTTAGTTTCGGTATTTAGTGTTTGAAGAGGAAGGGCGTACCACGTGTGTTTTCTAACCTCAAACTGATAAGTTGTAGTTTTTAAGTTGTTTTTGTTTTTATCTTTATATTTTCTTTTGTTCATTTGAAATAGTACAGATAATTTCATTATTTTTTCTGATATTTTAATTTTTGTCTTTAAGATAATTTATATTTAATTTAAAAAGACTCAACCAAGATTATGTACGAGGACGATCCATCCGTTAGTCCAATGGCTAAGTTTAGAAAAAGAGGACGTATTAAAATGCTTTCCGAAAAAATAAATGTCTTTGATAACCCCAAAGTTAGTCCAAAATATCTGATAATACGTAGGTTAGATGAAGATAACTTTTCAAAAGTTTCTCCATTTTTCATAAATAAATTTATAACGGGTCTAGTAGGCGAGGTAAAAGTTATTAAGAAGTTGAAAGATGGTACTCTACTTGTAGAAACGATTAATAATAAACAATCCGATGTTCTGTTAAATATTAAAGATTTCGGCGGTTTATTCCAAGTGGAGATTAACCCTCACAAAACACTAAACTACAGCAAAGGGGTGATCAGATGTTTTGATCTCCAGTTCGTTGAAATAGACGAAATTAAGAATGAATTAAAACATATCATCGTAGATATAAATAGAATAAAAATAAAAATTAATGGTGAGCAAAAATTAACTCACACCTACATTGTAACATTTGCTGTTCCTAAGCTACCTGAAACTATTAAAATAGGGTTCCACACAATAAGGGTCCAACCTTACACACCAAACCCAATGAGGTGCTTTAATTGTTTAGGTTTTTCCCACCCCACCTTTAAATGCAAAAAAGAATCGATTTGTGCCAATTGTGGTGAAGTTAAACATCAAGATAATTCAAAATGTATTAAAAATCAAAAATGTATAAACTGTACCGGTAACCACAACGCATTAGATCGTAAATGCCCAGTATTTCTACTACAAAAAGAAATAAAATCAATTCAAGTTACTGAAAAAGTTCCTTATAATGAGGCCAAAAGGTTGTATAGGGAAAAAAATCCCACAACCTTCATTAAATCATTTGCACAAGTCACCAAAGAAAAAATAGTTGAAAAAAAAAAAGACGTTGCTGTGCAAGCAGATATTATTTTTAATTTTCAATTAAACAAAAAGCACATCAGCTGTTGACAGTAAAGTAATTCCATCTATTAAAGTAACCGACCAGGCTAACAAGCCCTCATGCAGTACCAAATCCACTGCTCCCATGATTGGTTTAATACCAAGACCCATAACTGCGAAGGTTATCATAGTGCCAAAACATAGTTCAGCCACAGCCTCCACAATAACCTCACCCTCAGTCACCTTTACTCCCCCCTCGACTCCAGCTCCCACACCCCCTCCTCAACCCCTCCATTCAAATTCATCTCCTATAACTCCCGAACTTGAACCCGATCCTGATCCCAATCCCTCCTCTTCTTCGTCTATTAGCAGTGAACTAATGGACGTAGACGGGTTCAAAACATGTAAAAACAAAAAAGGAAGAAACAGTAAATCATCATTAGCTAAATCAAGTACTAATTAAATTATAAGAGAAGCCAACCCTTCTATTTAAAATTATTTCTAAATCTCCCGTTTATTATTTTTTTAAAATTTTGTTATCCTTATGTCTTATTACCCTTTAACTAATCATGTCAATCATTCAATGGAACTGTAATGGATTAAAAACCCATTTTAATGATCTAAAAATGTTAATACGGGATATTGACCCCTTTTGTCTAGCCCTACAAGAGACTCATCTAAACAGAAATGATAAAATAAATTTAAAAAATTTTGAAATTTATAGGAAAGATAGTCCAAATTTAAATCATAATCACCATGGTGTTCTTATAGCCGTACATAATTCTGTATATTCAGAAGCCATCACTATCAATTCACACCTTCAAACTGTCGCAGTTAAAGTACATCTCAATATCACTTTCTCAATTTGCTCTCTATACCTTCCACAAGATCGCACAATAGATATTCATCACCTACTTGATATTTATAACCAGCTACCACATCCCGTTCTTTTTGTAGGGGATCTTAATGGTCACAACCCCTTATGGGGGTCACGTGACATAAATACTAGAGGGAAAATAATCGAACAATTTTTAAACAACTCCAATCTCCTCTTACTAAATACAGGAGAACCTACCTTTTTAAGTTCCAGCTACGGAACCTATTCAGCCCTAGACCTCTCTTTCTCTAACCCTACACTATATAATTTCATAGACTGGACAGTTCTACCTGACCTTTACAGTAGCGATCATTTCCCCATTGTTATTAAATTTCTAAATTTTAAAAAGACACGCTTAAAACAGAGATGGGTACTAGATAAAGCAAATTGGTCTCTTTTTTCCTCCTTAGTCCAACCTCCCCGTTCACCGCCTTCCCATATAAGTATTGACTTAGCATGTGAAGAAATTACGACCTCTATTATAAAAGCAGCTAACGCGTCGATACCAAGGACATCAGGTATGCCAAAAAGACCTCTAGTCCCTTGGTTTAATGATACTTGTAAAAATGCAATAAAAGATCGACGCAGAGCATACAAAAAATTCCAAAAATCCATGACTCAAAAAAACTTAATAGAATATAAAAGGCAGAGGGCAATATGCAGAAAAATTCTCAACAACTGTAAAAATGAATCATGGAAAAAATTTGTAAACTCAATAAATTCGAATACAAATATGACTGAAATATGGAGCAAAGTTCGTAAAATCACCAAAAATCCCATTTCCAACCGCTATACCATTTCAGCGAATGGACAGTTGACTGACGATCCAAAACTTGTTTCCAATACATTTGCTCAATTCTTTTCGGAAATATATAATGTAAGCCAAAACTCTGCCAACATCGAACAAACTGAGCGTCACGATTCTGATAATAACGAATCCCAAACATATAACATACCTTTCTCAATGTGGGAATTAAAATACATCTTAAACTCCATCAAAGGAACAACTCCTGGTCCGGACAACATACACTACGAGATGATAAAAAACCTACCAAGCGAAACCCTAGAATGGCTGCTCGCATTTTACAATCACATCTGGTCCACTGGTCAATTCCCAAATTCCTGGCGTGACTCAGTGGTAATTCCGATTCTGAAAAATGGAAAAGACAAACGGGAACTAACCAATTATCGCCCTATATTCCTCACAAGCTGTGTAAGTAAGATCATGGAACGTATGGTAAATAAAAGATTGATGTGGATTACAGAAAAGAACAATTTAATTCAACCCTTTCAATCCGGTTTTCGCAAGGGCAGAGGGACAATAGACCATTTAGTGGCTCTAGAAGCTGAAATCCAGTACGCCTTTATAAATTCACAACATACTATCGCCGTTTTCTTCGATATGTAAAAGCATTCGACAATATAAGCCATCATGTGATCCTCAAAAAAACTGTCATCCGTCGGAATCAAAGGTAATATGCTTATCTACATTAGACAATTTCTAATAAATCGAAGCTTTAGGGTTCAAATAGGTTGTGAACTGTCAGAAAATCACAAACAACTCAAAGGAGTCCCACAGGGTTGTGTCTTAAGCCCTACCTTATTTTGCCTGGCGATAAATGATCTAGGGATCACTTTACCAAGAGGTGTTAAGCCGCTACTATTCGCGGATGACTTAGCCATAGTTTGTAGATCCGAGAACACTGACATAATAAAAAACAAATTACAGGAAGCTATAGGACGAATAACTAAATGGGGACTCTCCACTGGTCTCAATTTTTCAACTGAAAAAACCAAATCCATCCACTTTAACCGAAAGAGAAATACTCCCCACTCTCCTGAACTTTATCTCGATAATTTTCTGATTCCGTACACAAATAGTCATAAATTTCTGGGTTTAATGTTCGATAAAAAATTAAATTGGGAATCACATATCTCCACATTAAAAATAAATGCTACAAAAAAAACTAAATATACTAAGATTTCTTAGTAGAACTTCTTGGGGTGCAGACAGACATACGATGTTAAAATTATATAACTGCTTGATATGCTCCAAGCTCGATTATGGCTCTTTCATTTATGGATCCGCTCGATATCAAATACTCACTAAGCTAGACTCAATCCACAACACTGGAATCCGGATTGCAACCGGCGCTTTCAGAACTAGCCCGATCCTCAGCATATGTTCTGAGGCTGCTTCTCCCCCACTTTCATTCAGAAGACAAAAAACTAGCAATAAATTATATCTCAAAACTATACTCACAGACCCAACACCCAACGTACAAATACATATTTAAACCAAAATTTCATGGAGCCTTTCAGAACAATACCAAGTCAACTCTTCCATTAGTTGAAAGAATCTATCCAGCAACAATAGCTCTAAAAGAAATAACTTTATATACAGAAGAAAACGAAAACCCTCCCTGGACGCACAAACCTCCAAAAACAATGCTTAACCTTACTAAATTATCCAAAAACAATACCCCTCCGATCGACTTCCAAACCAGACTCTCCTGTATGCTCCAAAACTTTCAAAATCCTTTTGTGATCTACACTGACGGATCCAGATCGGATAATGCAACAGCTTGTTCTTTCGTCACCCTTAATTCAACGTACAAATTTAAATTGCACAAACTATGTAATATATATACAGCCGAACTACATGCAATATCCTCAGCTCTCCACTTCTCTATGTCAATTAATCAAAAAACAATAATAATCATAACTGATTCATTGAGCTCACTAAAAGGTCTAAACAACATGTACTCAATTCATCCTACTATACAGAAAATTCATAGATACCTAAATATGTTACACAACTTAGACAAAACAGTTTACTTTATTTGGGTACCGAGTCACATGGGAATTGTGGGCAACGAGCTCGCTGATATAGCTGCTAAAGAAGCCCTTGCACTCCCAGGCAGAGGAACAGCCATCTTGACTCCACAAGATATTAGCTCTCCTTTAAAAAATGAAGTTCATGATCGGTGGCAGTCCATGTGGAACGAGAGCCCACCTAGTAAACTGAAAAACATCAAAAAATCAGTCAAACCGTGGACCACATCCGTTCGATCAAACCGTAGAGAGGAAGTAGTCTTGTGCAGGCTAAGGATTGGTCACACTAACCTTACACACTCGCATCTAATAAAACAAGCAAGCAGCCACCGCCAAAATGCCAATACTGCGGTGAGATAATCACGGTTAGTCATATATTCCAAGAATGTCCATACTATATAATGCAACTAAAAAATCTAGGACTTACCCCCGGCATTATTCAAATTCTTGCAGATAATGAAAAAAATTTAAAAGCTCTATTCACCTTTTTAAAAGCACAAAATTTACTTAGTAAAATATAGACCCACCAAAAAAAAAAAAAAAAAAAAAAAAAAAAATAAGTGGAAAAAAGAAAAGAGAAATAATAAAATAAATAGCTAAAAGATTATAAAAATCCGCAGGCGTTTATGACCTTTGTAGTTTTACGCCTATAAACAATAACAAACAACAAACAAACGTTAGTTTCTCAACTTGCTTCCCACTCCATTCCTGACAATCTTCCGAGGCGTTTGAAACGAATATGGCCTAGAGACCTTCTAGTGTAGAATTTTTATTGAAGTGCTACTGATGAGTAGTTCTTTTCAAGTTTTAACATGTTATTATAACCGTTGTCGATACATTTACTGGATGTATACATTTCGTACAGTTGTAAATTTCAATAAATGTATATAAAAAAAAGTTTAATATGGAAATTTATGACTTTATACGAAATAAAATAATAATTGTATATTAGAAGGCCCCGAGGCTATCTTCTTTTCAGATTTACATATTTTTTTTTCAGGGGAGTATTTGGAATAGAAATGAGTTGAGATACTAGTGGATTTGAATCGTTATGGAGCTTACTATGAAAGGATATATTATATTTGGTGAACAATGACATAACAAATTGAAACAAATATTTAGAAGTTAATTATAAAAAATTATTGAAAGAAAAAGTAGAAGAAATTTCTTTTATTTAAAAAAAAAAAATTATTTATTGATATTAATAAATAAGTAAAATAAAAAATATTTTAATATCCAAAAAGGATCGTAGAATCCAAAAGTTGTTTAATTCTTGTATCAATAAATATAGAGCCAATTCTTCTTTTTATTTTTATATTTAGCTATATGTATATTTTGATCCGCACACACTCAGTTAGAAAAATTGTATTGGCAATTCTTTTATAAATATATATATATTTTTAATATCATTAAAATTGACTAAGGGGGGTTTTAACCAGGCTTAAATCATGAATTATTAATAAAACTTTAGTGTTCCTATTTATTAATTACTTAACCTTGCTCAGACATCAGTAACAAAACTACAACACGAGCACAATAGAACCAGGCGCTGTCGATACAATACAAGATCCAACTGACGAATCAATTGATCCCCACAGTGATTTCATTGCAGTTATTGTAGCTTAGAGTTTTATTTTAACTATGGAATCTTTTTGTGTGAGCTGTTCTAGTTTTGTCATGCTGAGCGGCCAGCTGGGCGGCGTTCCACAAGGTTGAAGTCCCATTCCTATCCTGTTTGCGATTCATGGCCATCTTAATTAAAATGCTCTGTCATTGTAATTAGCGATCTCTGAATCGATTCCTTTGATTGTCGCCCACAACGTTTCAATGAGTAGGCTCTTTTAATTTTTTAGATTTGTACACCGTCATACTGTTATTTAGAAGAGATTATTAGTGTTACATTTATATGCGCATAAAGCGTGGGAAGGCAGGAATAATTAAACTGACATATAAAAAAATATTAGTTATGTTAGATTTGTAACAATAAAGCATTATAAGCATGGCAGTGATTTTAAATACCTCAACACCCTTTTGAACATGGCTGAGAAGATGGGGAAATCAGAAATAGTCAAATGGGCAGAAAGATGCTTCCATTTCCTCATGATTTGCTTCTTGGAAAACAAAAAACTATTCCCCCCCCAAAAAAAATTGTATGAAGCCCTCAGATGGTAGTGATCAACAAAAGAAGTCCTATCGCGACCTTCCGTGTCTTCGAGATCAAAATCTCCAACACAAAATGGTTGAAACCATCGCTGCACTGTACATTCACTAATGCTTCCTTCACCTTAATTAATGTTACTTGCTTGTTTGAGCCGCAATTCGACAAAGTTTGAACTCGTAAAAATAAAGTTCACAAAATCTTGTTTTGATATGGTGAATTTCAGAGGTCCTTACTCATAATAAATGTAACACAAACCAAACTAATCTTTGAGGGAAAAAAACATTAATAACTATTATTTATAATTCATTAGGTACTGGAGGATTATCTTTGTTTACTTGGCAAGCACTTTTGTACCAACACAATAAAACAACTTTATGAAACTATAATATTTATCTTCATTTCTATTAATTAATAACGGCTTATAATGAGTTAGCATAAACGTAGTAAACAAAGGAAATCCCAATTTAATTTTCTTAAATAATAAAAATAGACGACGATAATTATAAGAAACGACCAAATAGTATGTAAGTTATCCTTTATTTCCTAACAAAACTAGTTTTTTTTAGGTTTTAATGATTGAAATTAAATTCCTACCTTCACATAATTATTTATTATCCTCTCCTATCTCCGTGAAAGAGCTTTTAGCTTTCTCTCTCTCTCTCTCTCTCTCTCTCTCTCTCTCTCTCTCTCTCTCTCTCTCTCTCTCTCTCTCTCTCTCTCTCTCTCTCTCTCTCTCTCCTCTACCCAATCTGCAGGCATTCCTCAAGGAAGTTTCCTAGGTCCACTCCTCTACAAGCTGTATACAGCCGACATCCCAAAGCATACTAACATCATCCTTACCACGTATGCCTTTATTGCCCCCCAGACACTCCATAAAATAAACCTTTAAGGATGGTGTCGAAATTAGAGAATTAAAATAAATCCAAATAAATCTCACCAAATATCCTTTACCCTGCGTCGTAAACCTACGGCTTCCTATCCTACAGTATCCTTCAATGATATTTCACTAATTCCAGTTGATTAGATTCACCACCTAGAACTCCATCTGGAAAAACGTCTTACTTGTGATCCTCATACCAGACTAAAAAGACAAGAAACTGCCCCTCGTTTTCGACTACTTCAACATTTACTTGACAAACGTTCATACCTTTCAATTAATTACAAAAGACTCAATTACATAACAGTAATTACATCAATTCGGACATACGGAGTTGAGCTTTGGAGCTCAACTAAACCATCCAATTTATCTCGTATCCAATCCTTTCAATCTAAATTTCTTAAAAAAATTCTCAATGCTCCTTACAAACAAGCTTATCCATAAAGAAAAGATTTTAATATACCTTACGTTTCTGACTTAGCTCAAACCAGATATCTATACTTTCATAGCAAACTCCACAACAATTCAAATCCATTAGTATCACAACTTGCTTCTCGTTCCATTCTAGACAACCCTCCGAGGCGAATGAAAAGACGATGGAGTTGGGACCTTGTAATATAGCACTTCATTAAATAGAACCTTTATGGGTGATTCTCAAACTACAGGCAAATTTCTAGCTTCCAAAACTCTAAATTTAAATGTTGATAAGTCTTGCTGCAAACATTTGATATTTCCTGGATGCTACCTGTGAGGATTGTAGTTAGTGCAGCAACACATGAATCATTTTACTTTTTCTAAAATTTCAGTTCATAATTTTAACCCATAACCGCCTCTCATTTTTTTGCTTTGCGTTCTGCATCAGACATTTTTTGACGCACCACTATGAAAAAAAATAATAAAACCTGCATGACGTAATGACACTAAATTAAAATTATTTAAATTTTAACCAAAGTACTTTATAGACAATGTCCATAAAATCAAAAACTAAGTTAATAGTTGAAAAATAAAAAAAAATAACGTGAATAAACATACGCCAAGTAGCCAAATAATTATTTAAGTCATTTTGGACATAGTATTGCTAAAAAATTTTAAAAATTCATTTTTATTAACATCGTCTTGGTATCTTAACGTTTGCATGTATTAAAAACATACCATGACAATGTTAAATTATTGATGGCCACAACAATGTGAAAATAAGGTTAAAAATATTATAGCCGAAATCCTATTCATTTTTTTCACATTTTCTCGGGAGTATATGAGGGCCGCGGACTACTACAAAAACGCATGAGGCCCGTTATAAATAAAGATTTGGTTAAACTGATTTATAGTGGACATGACAATGTGAACGATGAATGTACTTACAGTCAGAGGTGGTGTTTACACTCGGATATTCCGTCGTATGATGGTTGCGTGATTACGAATTGATACGTCCAAGAGAAACTGCTGCCTACTACTGCAAATGAAAACTAAAAAAATCCAAAAATTCTTTCCGAATACTTTTTATCAATTTTTTTTAGTAATAGCACGCCAATGTTAAAAAATCACAGGGACAAGAATAAAATAACTCGGAGATTGGTTACTTGGGTATTATAAT
The DNA here is from genome assembly GCA_003667255.2 of Euschistus heros. Classification (NCBI taxonomy): domain Eukaryota; kingdom Metazoa; phylum Arthropoda; class Insecta; order Hemiptera; family Pentatomidae; genus Euschistus; species Euschistus heros. Next base: position 850,238 of record RCWM02000468.1, on the reverse strand, counting down.
CCTGAAAAACTTTCACTTTCTTCCACCATTATATTTTAATATTACTACCCATTAGTTGAGTAATTTTTGCCCTATCAAGTAATAATTATTTAAATAATTGTAAATCCAAGCATAGAGGCATGCCAATGTGAATGTGACAATGTGAATCGACGTAGAATAACCTAAAAATGTTACCCTAAAATACTAAAATCCCAAATAAATCCAATTAATATCATTAATCCACATATCATAAATCGATTTGGAAACAATATTTTTAACGGAGTTTTCTTCATTGAATTTTAATGGGCTGGGGACACAAATTTGCCTGTAGTTTGAGAATCAGTCCTATAAGTGTTACCAATGGGTAGTTTCTTTAAAAACAAGTGACGTGTCATTTTTAGCATTATTATCTCATTTACGTGATCTATTAAATTTTATATTGTATACAGTTTTAAAGTTTAATGAATATCAAAAAAAAAAAAAAAAAAAAAAAATATTTGAAGAGAAAAGAACAGAGTATTGCCGACGGTAAGCAGGGAATACTTCTATATCTAAATATGCTTGAAATGTTTCTAGAAATATATTCTATAGCTGAGAATACAAGATAGCGCCTGGAAACCCCGAAGATGAATCCACCAGTCTCCTCTCGGGCCCACCAAATATTGACCAAAGGTATATTTATCCCGGCACAACCCTCCAAATCCAAATCACCAGAAAATCCATACTAATTATAAGGAAGCACCTAAGATTAAGTGATTTATTTATTCCCTCTTATTTTTTCACTCCTTCGATAATTCTTAGCATTCCGAGATTTTTAATTAATTGGAACTAAATTGAAAACCTTTTGAGGAAACTTTCTGACACTCCTGAGGCAAGCCCAGGCTCTTTAAATTTGCAACCCTTACATGGAGAAAAACTCTGGCGGTTGAGAGTGATTTCGGCAAAATCTCCTTCTATCTCAACCGTTGTCCCAGTAACTGTACATCCTGATCCAAAGACCCGGGTTGCAGTGCTATAGGTTTCAACTCATATCATGGCTGGACACATTGCGCATTGTTGGATGACATCATAGCCCCTGGATGACAATGCCTTAGGATAGTACACCTTGGCCCCTGACACTGTCCTCCGGATGGGAGTATCCTCTGCCTGCCTGGGGATGGATTTCTTAAGAAGTCTGTCGTTTGACCCATTTGCCTTCTTTGTACTGGGTCATTCTCCGAAGACAAAAGGTCATCAGTATATCATCCATAGTATATCATCTTACTTCGTCCTCGTGTTAGAATACAGTATATTTAATTTTGAGGTTGAGGACGTTAGTTAATAAACGATGTGTTATTCAGAAATTATGGTTCTAAAATTTATATTCTGTTTGTGCAAATGAGTTCTAATTATATTTTGAATGTTACCTATGATGATAACAGCCTTGTGTATATTATATGTGTTATACAGGGTGCTGACATCGAGCCAAAGGAAAAGGAAATAGGTTTGTTTTCCGAAAGAATTCATACAGACATTAGTTATAATTTCAATAAATAATTTAGTCCTATATAATAATATTCAATTACCCAGATCTGATTAAGTGTGATTTCTAGGTTTCATCTTTGACAAAAACTCACATGGGATCCACATTCTACACTTTAAAGAACTTAACAAAACATTCAGCCAATTATACCGTATATTATCCAAGACCTCTCAACTTTATAGATAGATAATTTACAAGTTTGAGCTTCATTTGTTTACTAAGCATTATTTTTTTCGTTTCAATTTAAAATAACCATATCCTAAACCTTCAAGAATGGTGTCAAAAATGGAGAACCAAAATAAATCCAAATAAATCCCACCAAATAACCTTTATCCTTCGTCGTAAACCTACGAACTCCTGTCCTACAGTATCCTTTAATGATATTCCACTAATCCCTGTTGAACAGATACGCTACCTAGGACTCCACTTAGACAAACGACTTACTTGGAATCCACATACAAGACTAAAACGAAAAGAAACTGCCCGTCGTTACAGACTACTTCAACATTTACTAGACAAACGTTCAAAGCTCCCAATTAATTACAAAAGACTCATTTACATGACAGTGATTAGACCTATTTGGACGTACGGTGTTGAGCTTTGGGGCTCTACTAAACCATCCAATTCATCTCGTATCCAATCCTTACAATCCAAAATCCTTCGAAAAATCCTCAATGCTCCTTACTTTGTGACCAATAAACTTATCCATAAAGATTGTAATGTTCCATATGTTTCTGATTAAGCCCAAACCAGATACCTATCCTTCCATAGTAAGCTCCATAACCACTCCAATCCACTAGTATCCCAACTTGCTTCCTCCTCCATCCCTGATAATCCTCCGAGGCCTCTGAAAAGAAGATGGTTTAGAGATCTTTTAGTGTAGATTTTATTGAAGTGCTACTACTGAGTAGTTCTTCACAAGTTATTTACATGCCATTGTATTCATAATCAACACATTTACTTGTTGTATATTATTTTGTACAGTTGTAAATATCAATAAATGAGAAAAAAAAAAAAATTTAAAGTAGAAGATTCTTCTAAACTGCAATTTCTATTCAGTTCACAGAAATAATGTGTTTTGTAAAGTTGGATGCAACCTTTGCTTTAACCAGCTATTATCCTTTGAGGGGGCAGTAATTGAGGCTGAGACGACGTAGAAGGACTTCTTTTTATACTCTTTCACGATCTCTTAAATGCTCTTCGCTAAAGAAGATCGTGGTTAAATAGCTAAATAGCTATAATTGGTCGACAACGATTCAATTACGTCCTAGGCTCGAGTAAATAATCTCGAACAGACCCGGTCCAGGTACCTGATATGTCCTAAGGAAATAATTCACTGAATGTATTTTTTTTAAAAAATATGTGTACGCTAAGACTTTAGAAAATACATCTTTAAAAATCAATATAGCTTCATAATTCTAAAGTAATAATGATTAAAAAAATATGTGGTTTGAACATTTATGGCACTAACCGCGAAAGCTACTGAACCAATCTGTTCAAATCAAATTTTAACTACATCATCGAAGTTCAAGGAAGGTTTACTATAGAAAATTTTACTATAATATTAACAATATACAGTGATATGTGTCAGAAACGTGGTTTGTAACAGTGTTATAAACTTTTATATATCTTTAGAAATTAAAATCGAACCAGACATAATAGATACCTAATCAAAATATCTAACCGTGGCTCTTTGATAATAGAAGAAGAAGAAAATGAACTAAGATAATTTGTGTAAAAATACAGGGTGAGTTTCTCTTAGTGTAAAAAAAAAAATTGGGTTAAACTAGAAAATGTAGCTAAATGCTGCAAATCTCACCTTTCTATTCCAATCCGTTGCAGATATACGATAATCAAAGACTTTTTTGAGGAAATCACGTTTTTTTTTTTTTAAAAACTGTAATATCTCCATTTTGTCTAAATATTTTTCAAATTTTGGCCACATTTTCAGATTTAGCATTAAATTTCCTATAAGAACAGAGTACACGTAACCTTGAATTTTACAAACTTGGTATCTAAAAAACAGCTTGATCTTCACCTTATTTGGGGAAGTCACAATGTCTTATTTACTTCAACGCTCACCGTTTTTCGTAAAAACTATCCACAAAACGTCAAATCTCACAAAAACTTGCAAATTTAATCAGCTTTCGAATGATATGTTAAACGTAATGATTATGTTTCAATTTCATGGAGATATATACTTTTGAAACCGAAAAACATGGTGTTCTCATTTGGTATACAAATCAGTTACTTGGGTAAATAAAACATTATGACAATCCCTTAATGGAAATGTGCATTTTAAACATAATAAACTCTTCATTGGAATAAAAAGCAAAGGAAAAAATGATTGTTTAATAGAAAATAAAGGAAAACTGTCAATAATGCGACACTACACCAGAGGATATGATATTATTTCATTTATTTATTATTATTATTTAGGATTTATTTTATTAGATTTTCAATGTAATGTTTAAAATCCAGTGATAATGAACATATACCTTAATTTTGCCGTTAGCTTCTGAATGCAGATTGTGTTTAAGAATACTACTTTTTGAAGTGAATTTTATGGGCAGGAGAGTGTTTTACAGGGGATAGGCATTTCTACCTATCCATGTATATCGTTATTATGAATGGTCGAAATGCCTTCCCCTGTAAAAATGAGACTCATCTAGCCATAAATCACATGATAAATAAATAAATGTAATAACATAAGATCCTTTGATCTGGTGTCGCTTTATTGGCAGTTTTCCTTTATTTTCTATTAAACAATAATTTTTTCTTTGCTTTTTATTCCAATGAACAGTTTATTATGTTTAAAATGCACATTTCCATTAAGGGATTGTCATAATGTTTTATTTACCGAAGTAACTGATTTGTATACAAAATGAGAACACCATGTTTTTTCGGTTTCAAAAGTAAATATCTCCATGAAATTGAAACAAAATCATTACGTTTAACATATCATTCGAAAGCTGATTAAATTTGCAAGTTTTTGTGAGATTTGACGTTTTGTTGATTGTTTTTACGAAAATTGGTGAGCGTTAAAGTAAATAAGAAATTGTGACTTCCCCAAATAAGGTGAAGATCAAGCTGTTCTTTAGATACCAAGTTTGTAAAATTCAAGGTTACGTGTACTCTGTTCTTATAGGAAATTTCTAAATCTGAAAATTTGGCCAAAATTTGAAAAATATTTAGACAAAATGGAGATATTACAGTTTTTATGGGAAAAAAACGTGATTTCCTCAAAAAAGTCTTTGATTTATCGTATATCTGCAACGGATTGGAATAGAAAGGTGAGATCTGCGGCATTTAGCTACATTTTTGATCTAGTTTAACCCAATTTTTTTTTTTTACACTAAGAGATACTCACCCTGTATGATTCATGGGCCTTTAGTTTTAAGCACTGATAATGCGGTCCATTATCCATAAGTTTCTTAAAAGTCTCTGTCAATCTGGATTACAAACTCATAAATTAACAATTAAAAATTGATTTTCCAATTATTCTTTTATGTGATCTGCAACCATCTAATCAGTGCAATAGTAGCAGATTGAAGGTTAAACCTTTGCTTAAAAATAATGATAATAATAGAAGAAAAAAATTTCAATTCCGTACTCGAATAAAAATAAAATGGCAATCTGTTAAAATTATCTGAGTTTTTCTCCTATCAGAGCGGGCGAAGTCGCGACATGGGATCCTAGTTTTATATTTTTCCTTACAACTTAAATTAGGTAATATATATATATATATATATGATTTTTAAAATTTCTATGTGTATTATAAGAACTGATGTTGAATGTTTTACACCTGAAACTAGTCATTGAATAAACAAAACACTAATAAAAGTGGCAAATAATTTATAAACTCCTAATGGGTGACTATATCGAAGCCCAACAACAGCCCTGCTCCCAACCCAAATAGCTTTTCATAGATTTATTTCGATGTTTTAGTAGCTTTATTTGGAGGGGTATTCTTTATTATTCCAAACCCTCGAGGAGAAAATACCTTTTATGAAATTTATTCAATCACTTAGCTACCCTGTTAACTACACTCATAAGATAATAATATAAACGAGATAATATTAACTATAAACAACTATCATAATAATTTTTAAACTCATGTCTTACTATTTTGTAAAATATTCTGCTGTATTATACTTTAGTACTAGTATTTTTATATATCAATATTTACAACAGAACAATTACCTACAATTCAATTGCAATATTTCAATGATTAGACTAGTTAGCCAATTAAGATTTGCAGGAACAAAACTAATCCGAATATATCATAAAGGCACCACATATTGTATAAATTGCGGGGAAGACTGTACTCTCTGTAACCTTAAACAGAAGGAAGATTTATTTCATTTGATATTTGTATGCCCACATTATGCTCAGTTAAGGGATAATTATATTTATCCAATCGTAGGACCAAATTATAATAGAGATTGTCTGGCATACTGCAAGTGGATAGCATGCCAAAGCTGAATCTCATTTTTTATTTTTTTGTAAATTTACTAAAAACGAGAAGTTTTTTAAGGAATGAATAAAGGTAAAGGAACTACAGGAAAGCTTAACAGCAACCGATTATTGTAATTTTTTTGTATCTATGAAACTAAGAAATATTTCTGTGTATGTTAGTTTTTCATATTCAATTATAATGGAAGGTTATGCTTTAAGTATATTTATGTTTGTGTATGTATGTGGATGTGTATGTATATATATAGTTATTTTTGTGAATTTAGTTTTTTAGTTAGTTTATTTAGTTATTTAGGCCAACTCCTTGCTATGAGATATATCTCTACAATCAATAAAATTATCTATCTATCTGCTAGTATTTTTATATTATCAAGTAATATTTGAACATAAAAAAGAATCATAATAGCTTGATTTCCAACGGTAAGGTTATAAGAAAGTCTTAAAGTTAAGCTCGATGTGAAGGAACGAATAGTTTGTAGGAACTGTGCGGGTTTGATGATTTCACTTGAGTAAGGCTTAAATATCGTATTTAATGTTAGAGGCAATAAACTGTATCCTAGAATTTATAGCTGTTTAAATAAGGATGTCCTTCCGCCATCCTAAAAAGATCTCAAAATAGTATCCTTAGGGACGAAAACTAATTTGTCAGAAAGGAGTGGCTAAGGATGTCCTTCCGCCATCTTATAAACTGTCAGATCCTGAAAGATTTCAAAATAGTATGTTATCCGTTCTTAGCCGGCAGGCTCAAGAGGGCCTTTGATACTTTTTTTGTTTTGTTATAATTTTTTGTATGTTTTATAGATATTTACAACTGTATACAATATATACAGGGTGTTCGGAAGATCGTTGGCCAAAAAATTATCTCGGGTAGGGAGTTTCATTTTGAACCTATTTAAGGTCATTTACCTATATACAAAGTCTTACAGTTTTTTTTTTATGACTTTTTTTGTAAAAATGGCCAAATCCAAACATTTATGCCTTCTAACTCCGTTGTTTACTGATATATCAACGCCATTTTTTTTTTTCTGTAGTTACTAATACATTGTCCATGTAAAATAAAAAAGATAGGGTGCAAAAAACAAATACTAAAAAAACGGGAGATCGTTAAATCTTGTTAAAGGCAAAAATAAAAATCAGGAACTTCAAGTTTAGGTTCAATAAAAAAAAAGTAAGCGCAACAGCCAAATCCAAATTGTTTTAAAAACTTCTCTATTTAATACTCTTTAAAAAAATACCATTTGCAGGCACGCAGCACATTTATTTTTTTTTATTTTTTATAAAGTAACAAAAGGGTGCCACCAGCGCACACTGACAATAATAATGAATCGAATCATATTTTTTATGCAAAATGTAACAAATAGTTGTTTCTTTATAGCATAGGTTAAACTGCATATTTTCTCTTTCTTTCTCGGAATTTCGATTTTATCAGAGTAAACTTTATCTACATTTTTGTAAACAATAATCACAAAATTATGGTAAACAAATTTTAAATTATTCATAAATTTAATTTGTAGAGTATCACGGGTATTGCTCAAAATGATCTCCACTATTTCTAATACAAGCACGATATCTTTTTCTTATTTCTGTGGTAGTTGTTCTAAAAATAAATTCTTCCTTCATTATGGTAAACGCGGCATTGATTTTTTAAATAAGTTCTTGTTTTGAAAAAGCTCAATACAACTTAGCTGTAAGAGAATGTTTAAACAATTGTTTCCCACAATCCTGGATAAGAAGACGGGGTCCAATTGAGTGGCCAGCACGGTCTCCAGACCTCACGCCGCTCGATTATTACGTCTGGGACCGTGTCAAAGATTTGGTTTATAATGAAGGATTGTTTTTAATGCCATTGGGAGCCGAGAAAAAAAATAAAATATAAAAATCACGTTTTATTTTTTTTCTTACCTCTCAGTCAAGATAGAGAAATAATTCTTTCACGTTTAATTACAGTTATGTATGATATTTGATATAAAAATACTTCCGCTATGTTCACACCACCCGCCTTTAGGGTGCTCAAAAACTATTAAAAAAATCAAGGTTATTTTTCAACTTCATATTTTTAACCTCCTCGAAAGGGGTAAAAAATCAATATTTTTTGATTTTGATAAACTTTCACATTTAAGGGTTTTATGGTGCGTTAAATCGAAATTTGAGGTCAGTTGTTCATGAAAAAATATTTCCACTGATTTACAGCGGATCCCTTGGAATTTTGTCATTTTTTTAGAGTTTTTGAGCAACCTAAAGCCGGTTAGTGTCTTGAGCATAACGGATATATTTTTATTAACTATTATACATAACTGGAATTAAACGCAAAAAAAAAAAATCATTTCTCTACCTTGACTGAGAGCTGAGAAAAAAAATAAAACGTGATGTTCATATTTTTTTTTTTTTCTCAGCTCCTAATGCTCATTGGCGGCGGCTATAACTCTAGTTTTGCACTACATAGGTCCGTACTACCCACACACAGATCGACATTCAAATCTGCGAGTTACAACTCCAAACGTCCCCTTGTAAATAAATGTGAGACTAAATGATTAAGACATGATATAGGATATATATATATATATATAGGCCATGTCGATAACGTGATGTTTATTTTTCATATTTTTTTTTTTTCTCAGCTCCTAATGCTCATTGGCGGCGGCTATAACTCTAGTTTTGCACTACATAGGTCCGTACTACCCACACACAGATCGACATTCAAATCTGCGAGTTACAACTCCAAACGTCCCCTTGTAAATAAATGTGAGACTAAATGATTAAGACATGATATAGGATATATATATATATATATAGGCCATGTCGATAACTTTTAATGTATATAACTATCCATTAGCAGCACTTCAATAAATGTTCTATATTAAAAATTCCCTTGGCCATCTTCTTTTTAAACGCCTTGGAGGGTTATCGGGAATCGAGTGAGCAGCAAGTTAGGAGACTTCGAGTGGGAGAGGAGCTTACTATGAAAGGATAAATATTTTGTTTGGGCCAAATCTGCAACATATGGGACATTTAGATCGTAATGGATAAGTTTATTTGTGACATAATAAGGAGCATTGAGGATTTTATTAAGGATTTCGGATTGTAAGGATTAGGTGCAAGGTTTAGTAAAGCTACAAAGCTAAACCTCGTATGTCCAAACGGGCCTGATTACTGTAATTTAAATAAGTATTTTGTAATTATTTGGTGGCTTTGAACAGTTTTTGTCTTTTAAGTCTCGTAGGTGAGGGGATCCACCAAACCATCGAATTCTTCCCGCATCCAATCACTCCAATCCAAAATCCTTCGAAAAATCCTTAATGCTCCCTACTTTGTCACAAATGAAATCATCCACAATGACCTAATATCCCATACGTCGCTGATTTGGCACGAGCCAGATACCTCTCCTTTCATAATAAACTCACTGCTCATCCAAATCCACTTGTTGCACAACTTGCTTCCCATTCCATTCCTGGCAATCCTCCGAGGCGTCTGAAAAGAAGATGGCCTCGTGATCTTCTTTTGTAAATATTCATTAGAGTACTACCAATGGGTAGTTCCTCTACAAATTGTATACATGTCATTATATCTCGTATATACCGCATATTTACTAGATGTGTTTTGTAATACAGTTGTAAATTTCTATTAATAAAAGAATAAAAAAAAAAAAAACTCTCCTAGGTGGACGCCAATTGAGATTTTTGTCCAAATGGAGTCCTAGATAGCGGATCTGTTCAACGGGTAACAATGGAATATTATTATAAATGTTAAAAGAATATATTTAAAAAAAATATAGTATAAAAAACTAAAAAAAAAACACGCTTTAATAGCAAACCGAATTGAACCTATCCTAGACAAAATTTAATGATCTATAACTATTTGTATATAACATTTTTTGATTCGATTAGCCATTTTTTGTGTTATAGATTGTTAAATATCACCAAAACTAACCTTTTTAGAAAGTTGGGGAAATTTGTCGATTTTACATTCGATTGTGGGTAAATTCCTTAATCAAATTCAGCTCAAAAGATGTCTTTCGACGAACAATTAAATAAACTTTGATTATGTAAATAACACATTTTTCAATTTAAAGCATTTTTTTATATGTTTTTCGCAAAAATCTTAAGAAAGTGCAAAAATGTTGGGTTTTTTTTGCCCTCCCCCCAAAAATATAGTCACATTTTTTATATTCTCAGGCCCCATCTGGACCATACTGAATCATAAAACCTACTACTCCACATTTTTCAAGGCAGATCCTCTTTTTGAGTGTATTTCGACTGGACCAAGTAAGAACATTAAAACAAAGTTGTACAATTATTATATTGTCATTGGTCTTTGACTTATATGCAAATTTTCAAGAGAATCAGATATAGGGGGGGGGGGTGAGCTAAAGGTGGGGAGTGGGGAGAAGGTCCCAATTTTGTTTTTCGTTTATATCTCGAAAACGGTGGACTCTAGAAAAATATGCTAAAGATCAAAATTAAACCTCATTAAATTTCCTATAAAATTAATTTTACGTATTTGTAAAAATTCCAACGGTTTTCGAGATAAACGTTATTAAAAATCGACAATTTTAGAAATAAAAAAAATGTTTACCTCACTTTTTGCTAAACATTTGAAGCAAATACCAGAAACGTATATATGAAATTAAAGTAAATTTAATGCTCTACAATTTCAATTCTGATGTTTTTCTGAGAAACGATTGTGGAACGTAATAGAAGCAAAAGTTTGACAAAAAATTAAGTTACATTTGTTTTTTCCCGAAAATAACCGATTTTCATTAACGTATATCTGGTAAACGGTTAGAATTACGACAAATTTATATATAATAAATTTTATAGGAAATTTAATTAACTTTTATGTTTATTTTTAACATATTTTTCTAGAGTCAACCGTTTTCGAGATATTATCGAACAACCAAAAAAATGGAACTTCTCCCCTCCCCCCTCCGTTAACTCACCCCCCAGGGGGGGGGACTTTTAATATGTTTACCTTCCAACTATTGCTAACGAAGCTATGAAGTCAAAAATTATCGTATATTCCATGCACTCTACGTCCCTCATTTCAGCATTCATTGACAGGACTAATAGCCGGAAATTGGTGAAAATTGCGATGCAAGATTACGTTACATACAGGTGAAGTTAATAAAAGCGTATTAATAAATTGATTACCTATATAGTTAATTAAGAGCTATTAGAATGTTCTACGTAATGATCAAAGTTAACATGATCCGTATAAAATCAAACACAAGTGTTCAGTACATTCACTTAAGTCATGTGCACTCTATAATTTATGTAATATGTTGTTACACACGATATCGATCTTACGATTCGATACTTGAAGGAGCTTGTTTACATAAGCGTGAGCTCATAGTTTAGAGATAAACAGCTATCTGCACTTCTGCGTAGTGTTGATTGAAACCAGACCGCAAGTCATCATCCGTTGTGAAGTGAAAAGGATGGGAACGGAGACAAAATAACAAACTCGAATAGAAAATTCTATCAAACCTCAACTTGTGCAATACACGATTTTATAATAATAGGCTAAGACGTAATGCTACTAAATTAAATGCACAACCTGAAGTTACGTGATTCGATAGAATCGATTTCCTGTAAGGAATACAATTTATATCCTCTTCAGTGGGGTGTCGGTACCAATATTTTTCAAATCTCCGTACTACGGATGGGTATCGTAAGAACTCTGGATATTAATACACTATCTATCGATGAACAAAAATATCAATATACCGGTAACACACTTATTCCAAATGTTTAAAATTTACTGCTAAATTTATAGTTTGTTATAAGTTAAACGGTACATATGCTAAGATATCAATGTTTTGAGGTCAATACTTTAATTCCCATTGCCATCGGTGAATTATAGGAAAATTAACTATCCCAAAACTTTTCTACTTAATTTATTCCTTGTTGGTGATGGTTCTCCCTGCCCTAGAAAATAATGGCTCTGCTGGCACTGAAGTGAAAACAGTAGTAACATATTTCTTAGACAACTTACATGAAATTGGAAAAGTTCAAAACTAAAAAAAATTGGTGTGTGGCTGTGCCATTGACAGGGCCGTGTATTGTACGTGAATACTACATAAAATATTTTTATTTATGTGTTTAAAATGCACAAAGCTTAGTCTTCTGGGAGCGCGACCAAGCTTTCTGCATTAATTGCGGTAATAATAAATAAATAAATAAATAAATAAAGGCTTAGCGAACCCGAAGGTTCGATGCCGACACCACCAACCGTTGACCGCACACTTCCCTCCAATCCACTCCTCCAAAACCTAAATCCCCCAGGCTGGCCCTGGCGCAATCCTCCCATCTTCGTCTCGCTCTACCCCTCGGTCGTTTACCCGACGGCTCATAACTGATTACTTTTTTTCAGAATTCGATCATTATTAAACCCAACGACTTTACATGCCCATTTCAAGCGTAGCGCTGCTATTACTTGAACTATATTTACCGGATATAACTCGCGCAGTTCCGCATTGTGAAGCCTTCTAAATTCTCCTGTTTCGTCATCCTTTTTTGGGCCAAATATTCTACGCATTACTTTATTTTCGAAAACTTTAAGGCATTGTTCCTCCCTTAACGTCAGTGGCCATGTTTCGCATCCGTAGAGAACTGTTGGTAGTATAATAGTTTTGTATATCCTAATTTTTAAATTTTTGGAGAGTAAGCGCGAACTGAGTAATTTTGCGACCGAGAAATAACAAGCATTATCAGCTTTTAACCTTGCCTTTATTTCTTCTTGAATTTTATTTTTCCTGGATATAATAGACCCTAGATATTTGAATTTCTCAACGTGTTCAAACTTTATCCCGGAAATATCTGCATTACTAAAAGGTTCACCGTTTCTGCTACTAACCATATATTTCGTTTTATCGGTATCAATTACTAAACCTATTTCGTTACCGGTTTTCATGAGCGTAGTAGCGTCTAGTTTTATAGTTTCCTCGTTTTCACCCAATAGTACCAAATCATCAACATAACTAAGAACCGGACATTTACCACCCATCTCTAATCCTTTTCCCGTAAGCATTACTTTCCTAATGACATTCTAGCGCTAAGTTAAATAATACCGGAGAAAGCTAAGTTAAATAATAATCTCCCTATTTTAAACCCGAACGTGCATCAAACTTTTCGGAGTAAAAAGTCCAATTGCGGTAATAAGTTTTGATAATATATTTTTTATTGTAACACCTTAATAAATTCTCTTTCACTAATTTAAACTAATGTTTTGTATACAATCGGTAGATTTTGACTAGAGCTGATGATAAAAACTCAAACAAACATCGTAGCTTCTCTGAGTCAAACGTTATACAAATTGCAAATCTCGATACGCAGCAAAATATCTCAATATGTACGTTCCTGGCACTGCTTGACTCGGTCATATGGTGTTTTATTATTACCATTCGATTGCTCTTGAGAAGCCGTTTCCAACCGTATACGATCTCTGGATTTGGTTTTGGCTTTTCGACGCGCATAGGCCGACTTTATATATTTTTGATAATATTTTTTTATTCTAATACCTTATTATATTCACTATCACTACTTTAAACTAATGTTTTATACACAATCGATAGATGTTGACGACAGCTGACGATTAAAACGTTTCAAAGAACATCATAGCTTCTCCGAGTCAAATGTTATACTAATTTCAAATCTTTAAACGCAGCAAAATAATCTCAAAATTGCGGCGGTTCTCCTTCTACCGCGCGCGATGCTTCACTGTTCTCGCTTATCGTAATGAATTCCTTGATCCTTTAGCTATCCAGTGGTATAATTTAATTTTTGATGTAGAGGATAGATTCGAAACTACAACGCCAAAATGTATACCCCGATTTTGTTATCATTAGGTTTTTTGGATTGACCCCGTATGGTAGCAAATTTAAAGAAGTATTCACGTCAAAAAATAATAATAATAATATATTACGATTATTTATTTAATTTTTTGATGATGCAACTGAAATGTTCCTAAACTTTTCCATTAAACATTGTTAATACAATACATTTGTTTTGATTGAGTACTAGGATTTGAGAAATGGCTTTTTTTTCTTTTTTTTTTTTTTTTTTTGGACACGAAACGGCCTTATAGACCAGGTGAATATCATTTCCTCCCAACTCTCCCCACATGTCCCTCCCTCTTCTTCTCCTCCCACCTCTTCTTCTCCTCCCACCTCTTCTTCATTCTCTCAGACTGCATTCTTCTTTCTTCCTTGCTCCATAATCTCCTCCCCCTCACCTCCTTGGTCCCCACAAGGACCTTTATTTCCCTTAGTTTTTCCCTATATCTATCCCTATCGAAACAGTCCTGACTTGAAATTCCCAATTTCCCCGTTTCTTTCTTCATCTGTCCAATGTACCGTCCAACCCCTTTATATCCCTACATTTTCCCAAAGATCTTCCTATTTATTCTGTTCTGTTTCATCCTGACAATATGACCGTAGAAACGTAGCCTCCTTAACCTAAGGTCCGTTTCCAGGTCATCCATCTCTCTGTATAATTCTCTGTAAGGCCTCAGCCTATATCCTTCCGGTAATTATATTGGCCCATAAATTTTCTTCAAGATCTTCCTCTCTACTCCCAAAAGTTTCCTTAAGCTAGGAAGAGAAGCGGTCTCCATTCCATACAGAATAACTGGCTTGACAACTGTGTTATAGTGTCTAATCTTCGCTCTTATTGAAAGACCTTTTTTACAGTATAGACTACTGGTGGCAAAGCTGAGGCATTTTTATTGGTATTTAAAATAAATAAATAAATAGCTGGTAGTTTTAGAGGAACATCATCACTCTACATTTGACTTGTAACCGTCATGCTAGAAGTAACACATGTAACTTATCAGTAAATAAAGTAATTTTTTCTGTCTTCACGATTTGTGTTCGTTATCTCGCCGGAAACGAGCATTACGAATTGGAACTTGGAATATAAATGGTAATTATTTTATTATATGGTATAAAATATTCCCAAAAAACGTTGTTCTGTATATAAAGAATCTGAATTATGTTTATTAATGAAAGTATCTAAATGATAATTTTCAATAAGTTTCATCGAGAGTTTTGATGATCTAAACAGTTAATTATGTTTCCTTTTTCTTTAAAATATATTTTTATAATTGTTGATTACCTTCTATACCATTCTATACTCTTAAATATTAGTTTTTATTTCTTTAGTCAATATTCATTTCAGTTCTAGTCCTATTTATTTTTAAAATAATGTATACTAACACTAATCGCCATTTGTATAAATATGTATTTAACAACGCATTACGTCCAGAGCAATATTTTGAAATTCTATAATACCGATTACATGTGGTTGTTGTTGTTTTTGGGGACTTAGCGTCCTTATACCATACACTCCAACTAGGGCAGGAATGACGGGGACCACATGTGTTAAAATGAATATTTTTTTCATGTTAAAAAAAATACCGCTAAATAAAAATAGATAAATAAAATAATTAAACCGAAATAGTCCAGTCAATAAACACATTGTAGAGTGCATGAAATATGAGATAATTTTTTACTTCATAGCTTCATTAGGAATAGTTAGAAGATAAACATACTAAAGGTGCATTCACACTACGCTGACGTGACGTGTTGACACGTCAGTTGACGTGTTACGAAAAAATATAAACCATTATTTAGAATGGAAGTGCTCACACTACGCTGACGTGTTGTGTTGTGTCGCTACACACTCTCTAACACGTCAGCACCAAATATAAATTCCCATATCTCGTCAGTAGTCATCAGCCCGTCAGCAATGAACATTGAGGAGCAGCTCATCGAGCATGTGAAGAAATATCCATTTCTTTTTGACCCGTTTGAGAAGGAGTATAGGAATAAAAAAATACGAAACGAGGCATGGGAGGAAATAGGAGGAATGCTGGAAATATCAGGTAATAATTACATTTATTTACTAATTTATTGCAAAGTTGACTGTTTTATTTATTTAACAATTTTTCAAACACTTTAAAAGCACGTATATTAATTTAGTGATTCTTTAGAATTGCCATAGCATAAAATTTGGATTCTTTAATCAATGGTAGCAACAGTTGGTTATTTATCTTGTAAAATGTGAAAAAAGGCCGAAGGAGTGATCCAACAAATTAAAATTAATTTTTATAATTAGGGTTTCATTTAAATTTTCCATTGCAAACCAATTGTTTGTTTGTGAAATGGCGGCAATAGTCGGCTACCTTTTGATCTTGACAAATGTCAAGCAAAGGTAGTTTCCCCCTATTCCTTCAACTCCCATCTATTATATAGCAAAAAATAATTTATATTTGCAAAACTGGCATGAATTCGTCATGACACGACAAAACAGTGTGCACACAATGGCTGACGCTGACGTGTCAACACGAGTCGTAGAGCGCGTGTCAACACGTCACATCAGCGTAGTGTAAATGCACCTTAAGAGTCACCGCCCCTGGGGGGTGAGCTAACGGTGGGGGGGAGGGGAGAAGTTAATATTTTTTATATTAAACAATATAGAATACCAAAGGAGAGTTTATTTATAAGGTGTTTTACAAAAGCAATTTAATCTCCCATCATTATTTATTTGAAAAAAACATAATATTAACAATGATTTTCTAAAATTGTTGACGTTTCATGGCTATTGCCACATATTTAAGTGACAGGGATAGATAATATGTAGCATGTGATCCATATTAAAGTTCCAAAGAAATTTGACTTTATTTAAGGTAATTATAATAATTTAACAATAGCCATAACAATAATAATAAATTTTGCAAAATTATAGCAGTGTAATAGAACATTATACATTTTTCATATTTTTTATATTTATATTTTTTTTTATTTGTTTATTCTTTTAAGTTTTAATATATGTAGAAAAATGACAAGATGCAATACCAGTTTTTGTTCATCAGACGGATCCAAATATTAATGGACACAGAAGGGTAATTCATTAATTATATATAATGCATACTTAAATGAATATTGTTTCACATTATCAATACTTGATTCGCATTTGTCGTACATGCATGTTTTAGAGCTTGAAAATGTGGCAATAGCCATGAAACGTCAACAATTTTAGAAAATAATTGTTAATATTATATGTTTTTTTAAAATAAATAATGATGGGAGATTAAATTGCTTTTGTAAAACACCTTATTAATATTTTTTGTTTTTTTCGATTATATCGCGAAAACTGTTGTCTTCAGAAAAATATGTTATAAATAAACATTAAAGCTACTTAAATGTCCTATAAAATTGATTCAATATAAATTTGTCGCAATTCTAACTGTTTTCGAGATATTCGTTATTGAAAATCGTTGATTTTTGGGAAAAAACAAATGTTACCTCACTTTTTGTCAAACTTTTGCTTCTAGTACCCTTCAAGATCGTTTCTCAGAAAAAATGTCAGAATTAAAATTGTAGAGCATTAAATTTAGATTAATTTCATATTTACGTTTCTAGCACATGAAGTAAATGTTTAACAAAAAGTTAGATAAACATTTTTTTTATTTCTAAAATTATCGATTTTTAATAACATATATCTCGAAAACAGTTGAAAATATGTATAAAAACAATTTTATAGGCATATTTTTCTAGAGTCCATCGTTTCGAGATATAATTGAAAAACCAAAAAAATTGAACTTCTTCCCCCCAACCGTTAGCTCACCCCCCAGGGGCGGGGACTTTTAATATGCTTACCTTCTGACTACTCCTAACAAAGCCCTGAGATAAAAAATAATCGCATATTTCATGCACTCTACACCCCTCATTGTCTGGAATAAATATTCTTTAATATTTATTTACCTTTCAACATTTTATGTAAACAGTTTTTTCTTATATTTGTTTAAAAACCTTGATGATCGCCGTGATTGCTATGACCTAACCTTTGTCCCGAAAATAATTTGTTAAAATAACAATACTTACTAGCATTCTCTTATCAACGAAACTGAAACCTGATAAGATTGAAGCATCGGTAGTTTAGTGGTAGAACGCTCAATTCACAATTGACTAGAGCAACCCAGGTTCGATTCCTGGCCGATGTAGTCTTTTTTTTTCTATTCTTTGTTTTTTAAGAGGTTTTTCAGAGGCTTTGTGATCAAATTTTTATCGATTTATACATTGTTTTAGTATCTATAATTAAAAAAGTATGGTATTTGTTTGCTATACCTGATTAAATATCTAACTCCATTGCAGTTTTATATAACCTTCAAAATCATTTAGAATTATTCAAAATCTTGTATGTATTTCGGAGTTGTAAAATAAAATAACATAATAATTCTACAGATATGTTATACTTTATCATAACTTTTTTTTAAATCATTATAAGCAAAATAATTTCATTATTATAAGAGATCCATTCTTATGTCCTTTTGATTTCACACAAGAACAAAGTATACACCATCTCATATATTAATGCAGACTACTCTTTGACTACAGAACTATACTACGGAAAAATACAGTACAGAAAATAGGATATTGGCAGGTGTGGTCAATGTTTGATGAACAATTCGTTTGTAGACTTAAAAATATTTTTTTAAAATTCCATACCAAAAATAGAGGATATTAATATCAAATACTTTTAAAACATTAACAATTTATAAATTTCATATTTTTTTTCTAATAAATATTTTTTAAGTATTTCTGAAGAAAAAGTAACTTTGTTGCTTGGTTTTATCGAATTTTAATATTATATAACTTCTTGTTCTTTATTTTATTTTATTTTTCTTGTTCTATTATTTATATTTAACTTTCAACACATCCACTATGTATATGTATATGTCAAATAACAATCAAAACGATAATTAAAAAAATACATGTATTAATAATTTACTTAACTGCAGATTTTTTTTTTAGTACGTTGACAAACTAACATATGTATAATATATATATATATATATATATATATATATATATATATATATATATATATATATATATATATATATATATATACATATCGCTCATGGGCTGCAATAGTGGCACAACTCAAAAAATAATTTTTTAAGATAAGTGGGTTTAAAGTTTTCATTGCTAAGGAAAATGAATAGGAAATGCTTTAGTTTGCTAAAACGAAATTACCTAGAAGTTATACTTTCCCTCGTTTAAGCAAACTAATGCATTTCCTATGTATTTTCCTTAGCAATGAATACTTAAAACCCACTTATCTCAAAAAATTATTTTTTGAGTTGTGTCACTATTGCAGGCCATGAAGCGATATGTTAGCTTGTTATTCATTTTAAAAAGATATTATTTTTTTTCAGCTTTTATTATAATTTGTGAAGTTTCACTGTGACTCTAGAAATGTTTTACCAGCGAATGTCTTGGTTCATGTAACAATGTATAATAATGTTCATGTAACATTATTTTTTTTTTTTTTTTTTTTAAATTTCGTTCCAGCAATAAAATAAACATTGACATAAATAATTTCTATGCGTACCATATAAAACCACCTCAGAATAAAATTTTTGTTAAAGGAAAAACCTTTAATTTAACATAGAAGTATCACATTGTATAAGTATACTCAAAAACTGTTGTTTCTAACTGTATAAATGAGCAACGCTTAATTTAATAATTACGTTTTGTAATTAAAAAGTTTGAGATATTACAAGTCAAATTTACTAGAAATAACAAACTAATTAATTTAATATACTCATTGAATGAATCGATCAAATTCTCGATGAAATAAATTGAAATTCGTCATAATTAACTTTTTAAGAAAAAATATTTTTAAGTTTTTATAAATACTCGTATACTATTTTTTTTTTGGAATTTTTTATTTTTCTTAAAGACTTTTTACGACAATATGCTATAATATCTTCACCAAAAATAATAGTCCAGTCAACAAACACATTGTAGAGTGCATGGAATATGCGATCATTTATTGCTTCATAGCTTCGTTAGGAATAGTTTGAAGGTAAACATACTAAACGTTCCCGCCTCTGGGGGGTGAGCTAACGGTGGGGGGGAGAAGTTAATTTTTTTTTTTTTTTTTTTTTTTTTAATTTCTCGAAAGCGGTTGACTCTAGAAAAATATGTTTCAAATGAACATAAAAGCTAATTAAATTTCCTATAAAATTAATCTATTATATATTTGTCAAATACCACTCACTCACTTAACACGAAATCTCAGAAACCACCGAACGGATTGGAATGAAATTCGATATGTAGATTCCTCTAGGGCCGTAGGTGCTCGCTAAGAAAGGAATTTTAAAAAATCGGCCTGGATCGCGGCTAATTTGCGAAAAATGCGATTTCAATTTTTATTGGGTGAATAATAAAAGATTAATTGCCATATGGTATTTGGAGATAAGCTAAGTTAAAAAATAGGTTAGATTTTTAAGCCGCAAACTTTGACCACCGTTTAAGTTCCTTATAGTTGTAAACAAACAAAAATACGATCGATGTCGAAACCTTATAATATTGGTACTTTCTGTGAACTCATGGTAGCTGCAGAGGTTACTTACAACTTACAAGTTTGAGTTGTTTCGTGAAGAGAAGCTATTAAAAGACTTATGTTAAAGAGGAGGTTAAAAGACTTATGTTCTCTGGTGATGACATTTAAGGCCAGTGCGATGTAGGGACAAAAAACAGATAAGAATCAATAGTTCTACCAAGTGTATGATTCTCTTTAGTATCGTATCATGTTCTACCATGGAGAAGAAAAGTACAGTATTAACATCCCTCAGCGTGACCCAAACTCCAATACATCACTTAAGAAAACTGTGCCTGCAGCTGATTTTTACGCCTAAATGTTAGTGGAGCGAGGAAGGTGAAGGTGAAGAACCTTATTTACTTTAATATCGTAATCTCCTCAACCAATTTATGCTTGATATACGTACGCAAAAATAGAAACAGAAAGACTAAACTTTCTTCAAAAAAGTTGAGAAGTTGAGAAGTTGAGAGCTGGGTAAGATGGTAGTGCTGCCTCGAAGCTTCACTGGAGGGCTATCAAAATAATATAAAATTAACTTTTGCAAATTGTCAAATTTACTTATTGAAATTATTCTAAGAATGGAATTGTTCAGGTATATTTAAGTAATAATAATTATCAACGTTAAGCTTAACTTTTACTAATTTAAGTTGTCTTCATCCTATATCATTAGGATGACTAAATCGTAGCGGAGCAGGGTACTTTCAGCTAGTAATATATAAATTTGTCGTATTTCTAATCGTTTACGTGATATTCGTTATTAAAAATCGATGATTTACGGGAAAAAACAAATGTCACCTCACTTTTTGTCAAACTTTTGTTTCTAATACCTTCCACAATCGTTTATCAGAAAAAACGTCAGAATCAAAATTGTAGAGCATTAAATTTACTTTAATTTCATATTTGTTTATTTAAAACATATTTTTCTAGAGTCAACCATTTTCGAGATATCGAAAAAACAAAAAAATTGAACTTCTTCCCTCCCCCCACCGATAGCTCACACCCCAGTGGTGGGGACTTTTAGTATGTTTACCTTCTAACTATTCCTAACGAAGCTGTGAAGTCAAAAATTATCGCATATTCCATGCACTCTACGTCCCTCATTTCAGCACTCATTGACTGGACTATAAGTTGATTTAATTTTGTCAACGCTGTGGTAAGGTATCGGCTTTGGCTATTAAAGACTACATATACCGTTTTCTCCCAGTTGACTTCTAGCCCACAGAAATAAATATTCAGCATCCTCTGCATCCGACCCTAGTCGTATTTAGAATTTATATATAAAATATATATATATATATATATATATATATATATATATATATATATATATATATATATATATATATATAGGTTTTTTTATATGAACAAAAAAATAAATAAATTAACCACCGAGGTAACGAACTTGGCATGATAAACACAAATAAAGCGGCAATTTTTTTTTTTAGTCAGTTTTTTGCAATTTCCACGCGTTCCATCCCTCGACATAATGCAAATATAAAAACATAACGCGAGATTATCTGATCTTTAATCTCATTTAAATAAATAAATAATAAATTCGAAACTAGAAGATGGTGCCTCTGGCCATGGCGCAGTACACGGAATCTAAAAATGTTTAGAATAATTAGAAATTAACATTGATTTAAGATTAAATGTAGACCAATATCCAATAGAATGGATTTATAAGTTATTTATTAAATATTAAAAAAATAAAGAAAGAAACAAAAAATAAATATACAATTAGAAGAAGGTAGAATTATGGATAGACTGTTCAATTTTTGAGTTCTAAGTAATCAATGAGATCCACAAATGAAATATTTATTATTTATTTATCGAAATATTTGTCTATGAGATCCTTCTTTGAGGGCAGCCATTGGTCTCTGTTCAGTACGGCTTTGGGTATCAGTTTGAATCTATGGAGTTCCAATTTTCAGTTACTGTTGTTACTTACAAGGGGACGTTTGTAGTCGTAACTAACAGATTTGAATGCCGATTTTTGTGTGGGTAGTAGGGACCTATAATAGTGCAAATCTAGAGTTATAGCCGCCAATGAGCATTAGGAGCCGAGAAAAAAAATAAAATATGAAAAATCAGGTTTTTTTTTTTTTTTCCCCAGCTCTCAGTCAAGATGGAGAAAAGATTCTTTTACGTTTAATTGCAGTTATGTATGCTATTAGATATAAAAAATACTTTTGTTATGCTCAAGTCACTATCCGGATTTAGGGTGCTCAAAAATGACAAAAAAATGACAATATTCCAAGGAAATCCGCTGTAAATCAGTGGAAACTTTTTTTTATGAACAACTGCTGCGTTCAACCGATTACAATAATAATAGCATCACTATAATCAGCATACATTCTGCTTTTTATTCATGCGTATTTACATTGGATTTACTCCAGATTTTAGTGGACAAAAACTGATGTGAATGAAAAATCCAAGGTCAGCTATAAAAAATATTTCAATAAGGGGAAATCCTGCGACCTCTGAATTTGGGCTAAACTATGCCGTTTTACGACTTCTAGATGACCTTAAAATTTTGTCTTAATCAGTTGCGAAATATGTGAGATAGCGCAAATTATTTACATTTTTTCAGAAATTGACCTTCTAAAACCTACAAAATTTTAAAGTTAAAAAAAAATTATTTTTGATTTCGACAAAATTAATTTTCTACATGTTTTTTGAGATGAGGAATTTGAAAATAATATCAGTTTTTAGTTTAAAAATTTTCCTCACCTATATTATATAAATAAGACGTTTTAAAATGACATATTTTTATTTCAAATTGCATAGAAATCCTAAGATTGCTGAATAATCTGAAATTAATATCAGATTTTGGTTTAAAATTATGTGAATTTTTTTTAATGGTCTTGTTTGAAATTTATTGTGTAAAAACTAAAATAATAATAGAAATAGATCATTTTAAAACGTCTTATTTATATAATATAGGTAAGGAAAATTTTTTAACTAAAAACTGATATTATTTCCAGATTCCTCATCTCAAAAAACATGTAGAAACTTAATTTTGTCGAAATCAAAAATAATTGTTTTTTACCTTTTAAATTTTGTAGCATTTTAGAAGGGTAGGGGCTGTCAATTTCTGAAAAAATGTAAATAATTTGCGCTATCTCACATATTTCGCAACCGATTAAGACAAAATTTTAAGGTCATCTAGAAGCCTTAAAACTGCATAGTTTAGCCCAAATCCGGAGGTCGCAGGATTTCCCCTTATTGAATATCTCAAGTTATAGCTGACCTTGGATTTTTATTTTTATGAGTAAATCCAATGTTATACGCATGAATAAAAAGCAGAATGTATGCTGATTCTAGTGATGCTATTATTTTTGTAATCGGTTGAACATAGCAGTTGTTATGGACGGTAGAAAATGTTGATGAAATCTCAAGTTCAAAATTTAACCTCGTAAGGAGTAAAAAATCAATATTTTTTGATTTTGATAAAATTTCACATTTAAGGGTTTTATGGTGCGTTAAATCGAGATTTGAGGTCAGTTGTTCATGAAAAAAAGTTTCCACTGATTTACAGCGGATTTCCTTGGAATTTTGTCATTTTTGAGCACCCTAAAGCCGGATAGTGTCTTGAGCATAACAAAAGTATTTTTATATCTAATAGCATACATAACTGCAATTAAACGTAAAAGAATCATTTCTCTATCTTGACTGAGAGCTGAGAAAAAAATAAAATGTGATTTTCATATTTTAATTTTTTTCTCGGCTCCTAATGCCCATTGGCGGCTATAACTCTAGTTTTGCACTACTATAGGTACCTACTACCCACACAAAAATCGGCATTCAAATCTGTTAGTTACAACTGCAAACGTCCCCTTGTTAGTTTAAATTTGTACAAGTAACTTTTTGCTCCACCCTGTCCTGTCTATGTCAGTTTTTTAATTTTTTCTCTATCGTACATATTTTTAATTAATTCCTGAGTATGCCTAACGTTTGTTCATCTTTAGTTTCAAGTTTATTTAGTTGATCCTTTCAAAATGTCCTCGACTGCACTAATTAGTGCCTTTAATAAATAAAATTTGAAAGACTGTGTACTTTTGTGCCTCTGCATCTGCCCGCTCCTTAATTTAGTAAGCCTTCGTGTGCTTTTACTTTTTTTAAAGCAGCTTGAATTCTTTGACTGTAGCAAGAGAATGAATGCTTTGCTACAATGAATTCATAGTGGTGTACTTTTTTTTTTTGTCTTAAATACGCTGACTTGACTATCTGTTTGTATACAATAATTATTAAAAATTTTAGAATTGATAACTATATAAAACATAAGCAATGGAATTAGTTTTTTTTTCTTTTTAATCTAGATTTATTTCAAACAAATACTATTTTTTTTTTTAACTGTAAAAAATTGATTTTATATTGCCTATCAAAATTTATAAAAATAAGGAAAAAAAAAAAAAAAAAAAAAAACTACATCGGCCAGGAATCGAACCTGGGTTGCTCTATTCATTAAATTGAAGCGAGCGTTCTGCCACTGAACTACCGATGCTTGTCAGTAACGTTGTCACTATTTTGTTTATAGCCTTGCTAAAAAGAATGATAATACTAATGGAATTTCTTACAACAATAGTAAACAGTTTATTAGCTAAATTAAATTATGAAAGGACAACGGATAGAAAATTGGTTATCGTTTCGGCAAAATGGAGTGCCAAAGTTTTAGCAAAAAATGATAAAATGTTCTTATCATGTAATGTACCGCCATCAAAATATGGGTCCCGCTGACTATAATTTCGAATATCATTAGAATTGTTGAACAATAAATGAATTTATCATTGCAAAAACCATATCTATATATTTTTTTTGGATCCGAAGACCATTCGTATATAAGTGCCAGAGGTCTAAAGTTCAGAACGCTCGGCTATAGAGAGGGCATTTGACTGCATGAGACTGCACTAAGGCATTTGATCCCGTATCTCACGGGATCCTATGCAGAAAATTGGAAGATCTTGAATGCCCTGAGCAACTATATGGAGTCATTGTATCCTTTCTCAGTGAGAGAAGTATCGCTGTGCGGGTTCATGACGTCCATTCAAATTCAGTACCCCTCACTTGCGGTGTGCCATAAGGAGCAGTACTATCTCCAGTGTTGTTCAACATCTACACTGCTGAAGTAGTTGGCCAAAACTACGGCAGGGCGACATTAGCGGCTTTTGTCAAAGATATTGCCATCACCAAGAGAATATTGCCATGAAACCCACAAGAGCAGTACGCCAGGCCGAAACTATCTGCGCAGAGATTAATCAACGGCTGAACTCACTTAACATCCAAGTGAATCCAGCTAAAACGGACTGCGTAGTATTCTCACACCAGCGTTGGAAAAACATATAACACTGCCGAAGATCCTGCGAGTGGCAGACACCACCTTTCCCCCCTCAAACTCTATCGTCTACTTTGGATAGAGGGCTGAAATTCGCAGCTCACTGTTACAGGGCGCAAGGTGAGGAAAAGATCTTACTGTCTCCACCAACTCCTTTCCTCTCCAGCGCTTTCCCTGCGACTAAAGTTGTGCTTCTACAAGAGCATGCTTAGGGCTGCCCTCCTGTACGGTGCCCTCTCCTCACCCGCCCTTCTGACGGAACTTGACGTCAGTCATCGTTATCGTTTCGGCAACAGGGAGTTTCCAAAGATTTAACATAATGTAATAAACTGATCTTATCATGTAAGGTACCGCCATCACATATGGGTCCCGTTGACTATAATTTCGAATTTTATTAGAATTGTTGAACACTAAATGAATTTATCATTGCAATAAACATTTCTGTATAATTTTTTTTTTTTTTGGAACATACCGTTTGCTGATATACTGTTTAATTAAATTTTTTATTGGTCATGGTAGAGCTAAACGTTACTTATACAGAGTTGTTCTACATGTATCTACATGTTGTACAAAGTATCTACATGTCTTCAGATTTGCAAACATATATTTCAACAACCCTTATGGGGCATAACCACAGTTGGGCATAAATTGTATTTAGATACTCTTCGAAGATTTAATATTCGATTATGAAAACTATTTGAAGAAAAAAGTAAATTTATGGAATGCAAAAAGTACTCGAATACTTTCGTTTTCGATAGTAAAAGTATTCGAAGATACAAGATACATTTTTATTCGATTGAACAGTAGGGTATTGTTTAGGACAGCATACAGCTTGTTCTATCCTTGAAGTCGTAAATTCAAATCTGCCATCCAAAGTGGACAAACGGTATACGCTTCCACCAACTGCACCAAAGTATTCAATTTACGAATAACATATCTAGATATAACAAATTACTATCTGAATTCGTACCTAGATAGATTGTTATCTAGATGTTGCCCTGACAACATATCAAAAATGGTAAGTACACGCGATTTTAGTCAATTCCGTGAACAAATCGACTGGGCTAGAAAGATCTTACATTCCATAAGAAGAAAATGGGTTGTTCCTTATTGTTAGGACAAGATGAATATCCCAGTTTTCACCTCTGAAGTTTTTTTAAGTTTTTTTTTTTTTTTACATATTAAAACAATAAGTATAAGCCCTTTTAACTATTAGCCCTTATACCGGACTGTCAGTCAGTGCACAAAACTTTTTCAAGCCAATCAACTAAACAAAAATTATTAAGCCGATAAGCCTTTAGTAGTTACTTCTAGGGTGCTTGAGTGATTTAAAATAAAATCAAAGGAAGGAAAAAGCCAGAAGAACTAATAGTTTAAGAATTTTAAGAAAACTTAATAGTAAGCATTAAATAATGAAAAAAATAGATGAACATAAATATGTAAAAATAGAATTAACATCATGCAAATAAAATTTTAAACTAATACCAATAACATTACTTTCTATTTATTTTATTTATTTATTTGATTGATTGCCTCTACCCTTCAGGGTCATTGGCAGTCCATCTTCGATTATTTATCTCCTATATTCGTCCATAAAGCCTGATAGCCTTTAAGAAATCCAACAGAGACTTCACTGATTTGTTATCATCTTGTAAGATTTTTTGAAGTGTATTTGAAATATTAAATCTCTCCCTTATAGGTGAAAGCTGTGGACAGTCTACTAAAATGTGTTGTACTGTCCTGGGTTCCTGACAGTTGACGCAGGTAGGGGGCTCCAAACCGCGGAGAAGGTAGCCATGTGAGAATTCACAGTGGCCGATTCTCAGGCGGCACAAAATTATTTCTTCCTTTCTAGACGTCCTACAACTTGTTTGCCACTTAGCGGAGCAGTTCGTCTTTACTTGTAACAATTTATACCTACTTGTTTTCCAGTTTTCTTCCCACTTGGCTTGGATCGAGCACCTTACATGCCTCACCCAGTCTTCTTTAGGTGTATGGTTGATGTTTTTAACAATATCACCGTCACTAATTCTTGCTAACTAGGCTGCAGAATCAGCTCTTTCATTTCCAGAAATGCCACAGTGGGAAGGAACCCAAATAAAAATAATCATATTGTTTTTCTCTTGAATTTTCCAAATAAGCTCAATAATTAAAGAGGAAAAACCACGTAAACGTGGTTTTCAAGTGCCTTTTAGGGCTGAAATTTTTTGAAAAAAAACAATTGTGCTTGTAGAGGGATCTATTTTGAATAAGTGGGCAAAATTTTTACATTTAATGGGTAAAAACCAGTTTTTTACGTTAAAATTATTTTATTTTAAGGGTATTATTTTATTTTAAGGCTCTGAAGGCCCTTGACTGTACATTATTTTTTATTCTTAAGGGACTTAAGGTCCCAGAATAAATAAAGAACTTTATTATTATTATTATTAAAATAGATTTGCACATTTTCGATAAAATTATTAACTGTGGGTTTTAGGGGATAAATTTTTAGTTTAACATTTAGAGGGGGATAAAATTAGATTTTTGGAAAATTTTGGTAGACATTGGTTCAATAGTTTTTGTAATATTGATATTAAAATAATTCATTAACCTTTATTAACCTAGTTCAGTTAATTAAAACACCACGTGGTGATTGTTTACAGTGATTTTTAATGTAACAGTTACATTTTGGAACTGTTACGTTAACCTATTATTGAAGATTATTTAAACAGGTGTTTTATTATTATCCTTCATTAATTATTCCTTTTATTAAATAACTAGCTTTCCCCGTAGCGACTTCGCCCGCTCTCATAATTAAAGAACTTTACTAATAGTTGATTAACTAAGAATAATTTGTTTATCTATAAAAGTCTTGTATTGAAGAATGCAATTGAGCATTGTTCCTTCAATATACTTAGCCCACTATGCACAGGTGCCACAGATATTATAAATATATAAAGGCAGAATCAATAAGAATTTATTTAACATAACTCCTATTTGTTTAACATTTGTAGCTACATGTTTCGGAGAAAATACTCCATCATCAGGCTTCTAAATTTAAAAAACAACAACATTAATCTATAAAATTACACCAATAGTTATTACCAACAGTACACCTCTTAATCTATGATTATTTTCACATTGTCTATTCTCGATGTTATAAGGAAATATATAATGTAAGACAGAATCCATGTTGAAAGTTAGGATGTTAATTTCTGCTATATTTTTTCAAGGGAAGTGAAAATAAAAAAAAATATGAAACCTATGATATACTTTCTCACATTTATTTTTAGATCTTTATGTTTTATTGAATTAATTATACAATCTGTCTCACTTTAGGTCATTAAGTATTATGGATGACAAAGAATCCATTAAAAAAAATATGTATACTGAAATTTTATCACTTAAATTGATACAACAAATCAAAATATATAAAACACCAAATCCATGTACAAATTAATGTTCTTAAGTTTTGTAACACTTTTACACATTAGATAAGAGGAAATAAGAAAACATGAATTGATAAAACATCGTTAATCCTTTATGAAAATCATTTTGTTAACTTCTGTTTCACCTATTTACATTTAAGAAGACTAAATATCAATATAACACACTAAACAACACAATTCAAGTTGAACCTGCAGAGGTTTGCTTACATGTGAGGTTATAGGAAAGAACTATCGATAAATTTAAACTCGAAGTGAAGCGTAAGGATCAAACTTGGTGGTGGCTCGTAAGCCGACTATTACCTAAAGAATTATTATAGTAAACTATACTATTTAAAATCTTCCTAGAACTATGAAAATTTTGTAGTTAAAATTTGGCTCAGATGGGTTTAATAATTTTACCGTTGCAAACTCTGTTGCAGAATGGTGCTAACAACTTATCATTCGATTATTAAACATCCCTAGTATCCACACGTCACACTAAATATTTATAGCTTTTTTTTTATAACAATTTATTTGAATTAAACCAATTTTATTATCAGTTTCTAGCTCTATATAACACTGTACCGCTATAACCTCTCTTTAATGGCACTCGCCACATATCGGTCAATTTTCAAAATTTACTGCATACCACATTTTTATCTCTTTTTAGCAACAATTTAATTGATAATATGTATATTTTCTTATTGCTAAACCTTCTTTCAACTAAGAAGATGATGTAGTTTAGTTTTGGTAAAGATTGGTTCAGTATTTTTTGCGGTTAGTTTTGTTTTATAAAAGTAAATTCTATGAGTAAAAATTTAATTATTCAATTTATTCATGGTTAAACTCTTAAGAAATATTACTAATTAAATGTTATTTTAATAACATACCTACATATAAACCTGAAACATCAAAATGAATTTGAAATCGTTTTACGGAATTTTATTCTTCTTAAAACCTTCCTAAAAAACTAAGGAGATATAGATTAATTTAGAACATATGTTTTATTAGTAATTGTTTAATAACACCTGCACTAAAGTAATATTTATAAACAATAAATATTATTTTGATATTTTTGGGATATTTCTTGAACCCCAACTCTGATTTAAATAAAAATTTACAAAAACCTTCCCGGGGATATACTTAATAACTTCCCAAATTTTCACGGCGATTGGATGTATGGTTTTTGAATCTATCGAGAACAGACAGACACACACACATTCATTTTTATATATATAGATTAATAATGAATAAAGATAAGGATAAGGAGAAAGTATCTGGGAAGGAAGTGAAATTGGATAAAGAAAAGCAGAAAGAAATGCAGAAAGATGAGGAGTGGTTCAAATATTTAAAACAAGCACTTTAAAATAAATAAAAAAATTAAATTAAATTCATCCCACTCTATTCTGACAAATTTATGGTACAGCAGAAATTAATTTTAAGTAAAAACTTACAAACTCTAAAAATAGATATTATTTTCAAATTGTACAATTGAACAATCACGCCCAAGAAAAATTGGGTTTTCATTTTAAAGAAGTTTTTAAAACTATCGTGAATAGTCTCTCCACTACTAATAGAAAAAAAATCAGGACGTTAGATCAGTTTTCTAAATTAGACACATGTTCAGAAAATCCAAACATTTTAGTCCAATTTGTTAGTATTTTA
Organism: Euschistus heros; assembly: GCA_003667255.2. Taxonomy (NCBI): domain Eukaryota; kingdom Metazoa; phylum Arthropoda; class Insecta; order Hemiptera; family Pentatomidae; genus Euschistus; species Euschistus heros. The sequence goes on along the minus strand of RCWM02000468.1, from coordinate 819,467 downwards.
GTATACTTATAACGGACTCCTCTCATTACTAGCCCAGTCAATATATACATTGTAAAGTGCATGAAATATGCGATTATTTTTTACTACTAAAAGTCCCCGCCCCTGGGTAGTGAGATAACGGTGGGGGGAGGGGAGAGGTCCCATTTTTGGGTTTTTCGATTATATCTCGAAAACGGTGGACTATAGAAAAATATGTTTCAAACCAAAATTAAAGCTAATTAAATTTCCTATAAAATTGATTTTATACATATTTGTCGAAAGTCCAACGGTTTTCGAGATACACTTTATTGAAAACGGTGATTTTTGGGAAATTTCACCTGCCTTTTTGTCACACATTTGCTTCAAGTACCATTAACGTAATTATGAAATTAAAGTACATTTAATGATCTACAACTTTGATTCTGACAATTTTTTCTGAGAAACGATCGTGAAAGGAACAAAAGCAAATGTTTGTCAAAAATTTCTTTGTCGAAAATAATCGATTTTCAATAACGTATATCTCGAAAACAGTTTAAAGATCGCCAAATATTTATACGAACTATTTTATAGGAAATTTAATTAGGTTATTTTTTTATTTAAACATATTTTTCTAGAGTAAACCGTTTTCGATATATATTCGAAAAAAAAAAAAAATTAACTTATCCCCCCACCGTTAGCTCACCTACCAGGGGCGGGGCTCATAGTATGTTTATCTTTTAACTACACCTGACGAAGCTATGAAGTCGAAAATTATCGTATATTTCATGCACTCTATACCCTTCACTTCAGCACTCATTCTGGACTATACGTCCCTAACGAAACATTACAATTACATAACAAATTAAATGGAGACATTAACAGACAAGTACAAGTTATATCAACAACAGAAATACCTAATGTAGCACGACGGAGGTAAAATTGGAGCTGGATGAGAGATCGCTTAGAATAAAAAAGAATAGGAAAAAAAAAAAAAAATTTATTCTGGGACAAAGTCCCTTAAGAATAATATTTACATGATAGACCATGTAGGCCTAGAGATAATAAATTAGGTAATAATGTAAGATAATTACAAATATAATTTTACAATAAAATAAGTAATAAACTGAAAAAAACAAAAAGAAAAATCTATACGCATATATAAACAAATACACACTACATATATACATAAACTATATTTATAATCAGTAAAAGAAAAAATAGAGTAACATTTAAAATTAGCTAAAGAACGGAAGTTTGTACCACTGGGTTCTGTCTCCCTCATGCCAACACATATACATTTGCTGATTGTAATGCGTGTTACAGGTATAAATAAAAATTTTAAGGTTAAAAAAAAAAAAATAAGTACGATTAGACGAATTCGGAATAAATATTTTATGACAAATGTTTAACCAAGCCAATATCGTGAAACTATTCAAGATGAATCAAATGATATTGGATACTCCTAATATCATTACAGAGAGTCGTTCTTTGTTTTTTTTGCCTGGAATAGAATCGTATTTCTTTTGTCGATCTTAACAAACAAAAGACGAGTATTGGTTCCGACTCATTGAATTACAAAACCTTGACACACACAGCTGAAGGAAATTAAGCAATGGTTGAGAACATTGCTAACTAATCCATATTTATGAAGCAAACAAAAAGTTTTTAGTCCCCTAATTTCATGAACCTCCTGAAGAAATAAGACTCCAAAGGAAATAAATAATACATTAACTAATTACAGTAGAGCGTCGATTATCCGAATTGATGTTGTCAGGGTCGGTTCGAATAAGAAAAAATTCAGATAATCGAAATTCATTTTTAAAAAATTATTTTTCATACATTCACAGCAGCATGTGGCTCATGCAGTCCTCCACAAAATGCTCACAGAAAGTACAAATGTTGTTTCCTTCAAAGTGAAATAGTCGCGCTGAAAACTCTAAATTGACTAACGATTCTCACTTTGTGGAAGCCAACTTTAAATTATATATTATAAGGGAGGATAGATCAGATGGTTATGGAGGTGTAGCAATTATAATAAAATCGAAGCTATACTTTAAACAAATTTTAAATTTTCCAAAAATTAACAACCTAGAAGCAGTAGCAATTAATGTAACAATAGTTAATAAAATTAAACTTAATCTGGCCTCGTTATATGTTTCCCCTAAACACTTAATCACCAAATCAGATTGGGAAACTTTTTTAAATAGTTTTGATAGTCCTTTACTCATAGGTGGAGACATGAACGCCCACCACTATCAATGGGGGTGTGATAATAGTGATAACAAAGGTAACAATTTGATTTCAGCTGTGGAAAATTCAAATCTGATATGCTTAAACAATGGCGCGCCAACTTTTGTAAATAATTTACATCAGTCAATCTAATATTTGTTTAGACGTTACATTTGCCTCGGCAAACATTGCTAACATTATAGATTGGAAGGTGTACGATGACCCCTTGGGATCTAATCACCTACCCATTGTCATGAACATTTCCTACCGCGTTGAATACACTAAACCAACTGCTCATTTTCAATCTAACAGAAAATGGTTAATTAATTCAGCAAATTGGGAAGAATTTGAAACTGTGGCTAAAGATAATAATTCAGCCCTATCAGATAACTCAACCTATGAAGATTTCATTAACTTTTTAAACGAAACTAGTAGTAAAACTATTCCGCAATATAAAGCAAGATATAATAGAAAATTTAGTAGAAAAATGGTGGGATAAAGAATGCACATATTTTCTTCAAAACAGAAAAAAACGCCTTCAAAACTTATAAAAACTTTCCGTCAATAGATAATCTCAAAAATTATCAAAGATCAGACGCTATGTTCAAAAAAAACAAATAATGAATTCTCTATTACCACTGGTGAATGGTGTGAGGAATTAATAGATCTTTTAGCACCATCATTAGCTAGCATACCCTACAACAAGAAAATGAAGAATCCACGAACTTAAAAAACAACGTCAATAAAGGTAACGACACAAATATCAATAACATATCCGACGAGGATACGGGAAATAAATTTTTTGATATGAAAAATAGCGATAAAATTTTATCTAAATTCTGGCTATCGGAACTTTCAAACGCACTAAAAAATAACAACAATACGGCACCTGGCTTAGATAACATCCATTACTTAATGTTAAACTGCCGCTAGAATCCAAAACTCATTTATTACATATAATGAATAATATATGGGAATCTAACTCAGTCCCAGATTCATGGAGAGATTATTGTGTAATTCCGTTCCTCAAACCAGGAAAAGATCCAAAATTAGCAACTTCCTATCGACCTATTTCTCTCAGCTCATGTGTTCTAAAAACCTTCGAAAGAATGATAAAATGTAGGTTAGAATGGTGGTTAGAATTTAACAAAAAATTACCCGAATATCAATATGGTTTTCGTAAAGGAAAATCCACCTTAGATAGTCTTTTGGCATTACACACAGACATTAATATAGCATTTACTAATGGAAAAAAAACAATAGCCCTATTTCTAGACATAAAAAAGCATATGATACCGTTCCGATCCACATCCTCGCTAAAAAAATGATTAAAATAGGCATACCGCATAAATTTACAAAATTAATAATCAATCTTATAGAAAATAGAAAAATATATTTAAGAGTGAATAATACTATAATTTCAACCAGGAATGCTAAAGTCGGACTGCCACAGGGAGGTATTTTAAGCTGTATTTTATTTATATTATTCTCCTCTGATTTAAGAAATTATATTCCGGAGGAAGTTTCGATACTACAGTTTGCTGACGATATATGTTTATATACTACACATAAAAACACAAATATTGGCTTAGAAGCATTAAATGAAGCGGTAAAAGGTTTTAAAAGATGGCAGTTAGATAACGGCATGGAAATTTCGTCTACCAAATCGGTGGTTTGCCCATTTAGTAGAGAACATGCCTTCCCATTGGGGGATCAAGTTGTTTTTGGGTGGAATTACTTTTCCTTGCGCTCCTAATGTCAGATTCTTAGGAATGTATTTTGACAGAAAATTAAACTGGAATAAACACGTATTGGAAATCATTAAAAGATCCGAGAAAATGATTAATACACTCAGAATGATAAGTATCAATTCCAAATGGGGAGCTGACCCAAACATATCTTTATTATTTTATAGATCTACGATAAGGGCAATATTTGATTATGGAGCAGTCATATACGGTGAAGCCCCTGATTCATCATTGAAAAAACTAGAGGTAATTCAAAAACCGTTTTATATAGAATTTGCCTAGGCTTTCTTAAATCAACACCTATAGATATTATGCTGAATGAGGCCGTCGAAATGCCACTAAAAATCAGAAGAGAACTTTTAACTAGTAAAACCCTTTTTAAAATTAAAGCGAGGAATCCTATATGCTACAATAAAATAGTAAATTTAAGTATTTTAATATTAAGTAAGGCATACTGGCAGAAAAAGGAATACACTCCACTTATCTTCAATAGTTTTTTAAAATATCAAAAAATGCTAGACCTGGTTCATTCTTCAAACAGATTACCACAATTTTCTGTTAACTTCGAAATGTTGTTCCAAAATTTTCACATAATATTAAATAAAAAAACTAACTCCCTATCGCATATTGCAGTATGTCAGGAAACTAAAGCCTTTCTTTCAGACAAATTCCCAGAACACATTCATATCTATACAGACGGGTCTAAAATTAATAATACTTCAGGCAGTGCAATTTACATTCCAAAATATAAATATAGAGCTAAATTCAAATTACCTTCCGGTTGTTCATCATTCACCTCAGAACTATATGCAATTTTAGAAGCCTTAAAATATATTAAACAATCAAATAAAAGTAAATTCGTAATCTTATCAGACAGCCTAAGTGCCTTACAATTATTAAAAACCTCAAAAACATAAATAGTCACAACATGTTAATAGATATTCTTAAAGTACATAGCTTCTGCAAACAAAATAACAAACAGGTCGCATTCCTATGGGTTAAAGCTCATATTGGGATTATAGGAAATGAAGAAGTAGATAAATTAGCCAAAGATGCTACGATTAGCGGCGAACAGGTAAAAATGTCGGTCCCATTTACAGATTTTAATTTAGTAATAAAAGAAAGCTGTCATAACACATGGCAGCATCAATATTCACTATCTCCTACAGGGCAGTATTACAAATCCGTATTTCCTAGTGTCTCACGCTGGCCATGGTTTTCAAACACTACTCTAAATAAACAAGAAATAAAAACTTATTGTAGATTACGGTCGAATCACGGTGTGTAACAGTTATTTGCATCGTATCGGAATTTCGGAATCGGCCGCCTGCCAAAACTGCAATAACCGAGAAACTTTGCACCATATTGTTATGGAATGTAAGGCATATACACCTCACAGAAAAAAAACTCTTTGAGGACCTTCAGAATAACAACATTACATATAAAGAAATAATAACACTAAGCGGAAGAGATGAGATAGGCTACATTTTGAACTATTTTAAATCAATAAAAAAATTCATTTAAAACATAAATAAGTAAAAAATTTTTTTTTTTTTTTTTTCAAACTAATTAATTAAACTATTATATCTGGCTGTATAACTATCCAATGCCAATAAATTAAAAAAAAAAAAAAAAAAAAAAAAAAAAAACGTTAAAACTGCTAATATACATGTAGATTGTGTTCGTGTCTGAATTTTAAGCACAGTTGATACCTATGGATAAAAGGTGGGTCGTTATTTTTTGCAAAATCTTTTCGTCTTAAAAATAATTTTCCCCAATACGTAAAAAATCCTCTTTGCAACATGGTGATTCGAATATTAATCTCATATGTGCAACCAAATTGAAGTAATATCCGTGCTTATTACTTATTTGCCTGTTAAAGAAAACTCGCGGAAGTTTGTCTTTGGACATGTTTGAGAATTTTGTCATTTAAAAATGTAAATCACGCCATAAAGCCAGAGAGAAACACTTTATTATGCGGTACTGTCCATTTTTAAATGGGTTGCTACATACACAGTATACTTATCAATCACAATTTGACATTCAATATTCAACAACAAAATAAATATAGCTCAAAAAAAAAAAAACCCCTTTAATAGTCATATTTTTTAAAAATATAAACGTCTACATGCTAAAATTATCAATACCAAAATTACAGTTAAAAAAAATGTTAAAGTATTAAAAAAGGCAACATATCATCTTATATACAACAATAAAAAATATAACTTTTTAAAATATAACAACCAACCATATAAAATAAAAAAAAACCTTATAACAACCAGAATAATCATGCAACTTGTATATATCCTTTTTTTTTTTTTTTTCCTTTTCTTTTTTTTTCTCCTCTATCCTTATACTCTCCTTTCCTTTCCTTCCTCTTACACCTCCCAAACCGTCAGTTATTATATATGTGGTGGTGGATTATTCCCAGGGAGTCCAGTATAATATTTTCTGCAATCACAGCCACGTCCTTCATATTGATGTCCAGGTCTTCTATGAAGCTCCTTGTTCTATTCGGTATAGTTCCGCGAGCTCCGAACCGTATGCCTCTCACGTTGAGCTCTCTCCGAAAGACTCACGGAACTCTTATTTAAGGAAAGGGATGCATTTTTCATATATTTCCTTTTTTTTTTCCCCTTTCCACTTTACCTGCTTGATCTGGATCGTTACTTTCGAATCTAACCGTCTAGAATTGATCCTAACCGGGATCTAGAATTAATGCTGATTTTCCTGATAATAATTGAAATTAATAGCAGGAACAAAAACATAGTTATACGATTGATTATGAGAAACATAATTAAGAGTTGTGTTCATGCCCAAGTACTTTCCTAATATCTTTTAGGAACTTTAAAATATAAGATACTGTAGGTCGTGGGTTCGAATCCGGCGGGTAAATTTATTTCCTAGTGAATGAATCTTAACAATCTGGCAAGAAAAGATTAGTAACCTGTATGATAACCTGCCCTAGTTGGAGTACAAAAGGACGGTAAGCTCCAATAAAAAATAAATAAATTTAAGAAATCAGAATTTTTTTTTTTTTTCATAGTTCAAGGAAATTGAAATTAAAATGACGATGGTACTGTTTGTAACGTGTTTAGTGTTCGGAGAATATTCGAAGAATGAATCACTACATAAATAATTCATGGGCAATAATTTAACAAGCCATAAGAGAAATTTTTAATTTCAGTTCGAAGTGAAATTTCAAGGCGAATATTCAATTTCTGGCTCATGTATCCGGAATGTTTTGATTTCGCAATAAATCTTCTAAGATTCAAGAAGCCTCCGTATTTAGTAGGCTTTGAAAAAAAACGTGATCACTCGTTTCCCGGCTCTTGTTAATAATTTTTGGTTTCGATTTAAGAATTATGGAGTGAGCTGAATACTGCTACAATAATATATGAGTGTATGACTTTTTTCAACTTTAATAATAACCCGTAAGAATGTAATTAATGGTAATGATATTGAAAACAATAGGAAGTCCCATAAAAGAATGGATACGCAAAGTAAAGTAAGAAATGGCAGCTAGACGTCTAAGAGAAAAAGACGGGAAAAATAAAGATGGAAAAAAATATTACTTTATTTGATTATCATCTAACATAGCATAATATAATTAAAATAAAATAAAAAGAATTATTCGACATATCAATATAAAAACAGACCAGATAAACTTTAAAATAAAAAATTAAGAGAGAGAAACACTTTATTAAGTGGTGCTGCCCATTTTAAATGGGTTGCTAAAAACACAGCATACTTAATCAATCCAAATATGACATTTTACAATATTCAATATTAAAAAAAAAAAAAAAAAAAAAACGTAATAGTCATTATTTTAAAAATATAAATCTACATATAAAAATGATCGATCCCATGCGGAATATAAATTACAATTAAAACGAAATTTAAAATATTAAAAAGATAATATACAACCTTATTTAGGTATAACAATATAAAATATAATATATAAAATAAACATAAAACTATTCACATAAATAACAATAACTGTATAACTAATAACAATAACAATAACTGTATAACTGATAACAATAACAATAACTATATAACTAATAACAATAACTATATAAAAACTAGGATAAACATGCAACATATATCTCATTCTACCCATTTTTCTTTCTTTGTATACACTTTCCATCTCTTTTGCTCTTACCAAACCATCAGTTACCATATATGTGGTGGTGGATTATTCCCAAGGAAGTCCAATATAATATTTTCCGCTAACACAGACACATCCTTCATATCAATGCCCAGGTCTTCCATGGAACTCCTTGTTCTATTAGGTATAGTTCCGCGAGCTCCGAACCATAGGCCTCTAACGTGGAACTCTCCTTCTCCGAAAGTCTCACGGAACTTTTCTTTAAGGAAAGGGATGCATTTGTCGTATAATAAACATTATATAGGTGCAGTCAAACAAGATCTGGTAAAAAAAAAATATATACATATACCAGCATAGCAGTATGTTAAAAATAAAAAAATAAAAACATCATTAGCTGATCACATCCGAACATTTAGATATAGCCTCGATTTTAGCAATACGCAACTACTGAATTACGAGGAAAAATAAAACGAATTTGTATGATAACGGAAGCCATTTATATAAATAAAACAACAGAAAACGCAAAGGTAATTCAAGTATTTATTTAATTTTATATATATTTGCGGAAGATTGTTTGTCTAAAAGGTACAAAAATAAAGTATTTTTAAAGGAAGTTAGGGAAGCTCCTTTAGAAATAGAAGAGGGTAAGGAATTCCAGAAGGAGGTAGCACGAATGATGAAGGATTTGTCTCCTATTAAAAAATTTTAGAAAGGTTTATATTATTTGATTTCTGAATAAAATTTGCTTGAAGTTGAAAACAATAAAAGCGATGCCAAAACTATTCGTGCTAGCTATGAAGAACAATACATTTGAGAAGACAGTAATCTTTTTGACAGGTAACAATGACCTGTCCAAACTCCTCCACTTCTTGTAGATTGAAGATCTTTCATTCCAGTAGCCGCAGGGTGGGGTTCTGCCGTCTTTTTGTTAGACCACACATGAATTTCTTGAATAAATCTGCCTGCTTAACCGAATCGCTATTCTTCTCCAGGAAAAGAGGCCTGTCTTTTGCTTTTTTTTTTTTTTAAGGCGTAAATTTGCATTATACCGCCATCATTTCTACACCCGCTCGTCAAAGAAAGGCGTTTATTAAAAACGTTTTAGATATGACAGGTATTAATAGATCAATTCTAAAATTTAAATTAGTTGAAGAACACCAGAACAGAAAACAGATTTTTTAAAAAAAATTAATACATGTTTGTTGATCAATTAACATTAAAAAAATTGATTTGTTTATAAAGTAATTTCGATTTTCTAATTGTACCTCCCCTTTACTAGCCATTTTTCGTTCCCGTAAAAATCTGTATGCAAGATAACATTCTAGTAAATACATATATTTAAATAATAATAAATATAACATAGACTTGACCAGTAATTTAGGGCAAATAATTGGTAGATAATTTGGATTTGAAATCTTAAAGTGTGGTAGAGTGTGGTCAGTACTATGCTTCAATTTTTTTCATTCATCGTGATCAGTTTTCAAGGTTCAATGGACTTATAAAATATGTTTCAAACACGTTTCTACTAGAAAAAACCCAATACTTTTTCTAAAATCCTTCTCTATTTTTTTTAATTAGCCTCTGAAAGAAAATGTAAACTTTTATCTCCAGTTATTGTAATGATCAGGTAATATATTTATACAGCGGATAATATAATGATAACAGTAAAATTATTATAATAAAAGTATATATGATTAAACACGTATACAGGGTGTTCGTAAGATTGTTGGCCAAGGAGGTATCTCGGGCAGGGGGGTTCATTTAGAACCTATTTAAGGTCACTTACCTATATACAAAGTATTACGGTTTTTTTTTTTTTTTTTGATTTAAAAAAAAAAAAAAAAAATGGTCAAAACCAAACATTTATGCCTTATAACTTCCTAAAATAATTCGGATTTGGGTGTTGTGCTTACTTCTTCTTCTTCTTTTTTTTTTTTTTTGAATCTTAACTTGAAGTTCTTAATTTTTTTTTTTTTTTTTTGCTTTTAACTAGATATAACGATCTCCTGTTTTTTTTTTTTTTTTTTTTTTTTTGTAGTTTTTTTTTTTTTTCCATTAAAATCTTTTTAATTATATATGAACAATGTATTAGTAATTACAGCAAAAAAATAAATAAATAAATAAATAACGTTGATATACCAGTAAACAACGAAGTTAAAAGGCAAGAATGTTCGGTTTTGTCCATTTAAAAAAAAAATCACAAAAAAACAAAATAAAGAAACCCATAAGTCTTTGTATATATGTAAGTGACCTTAAATAGGTTCAAAATGAAACTCTCTACCCGTGATACCTCTTTGGCCAACGATCTTCAAAACTTTTTAATTTGTCTTCTTTTTTTATCTATCTATCATTAACATTCTTGTATGAATAAAATAATAAATAAAATCGGAGGCTTTAAAAAAAAAAAAAAAAAAAAAAAAAAAAAAAAAAAAAAAAAAAAAAAAAAAAAAAAAAAAAAAAAAAAAAAAAAAAAATAAAATAAAATAAAAATAAAAAATAAAAATCTTTTTTTATCGTGTAATTGTTTTGTTTTTTTTTTAATTTTCTTATTGTAAATAATTTCAAATAGGTTTAACAAAAAAAAAATACTAATAATAATATGTAATTCATGCTTCTGTAACACACACAAGGGAGCGCTTTTCACATGTATATAGGGTAAATGCTCCAGTGGTCGACACTTCGAATTTAAGAACCAAATAATAAGCTTCCAGGTAATTTTTTCTTACCAGTTTTACTATTGGCCGAAAATTCAGTACCTTTTGAATCAGAAGCGGAAATAACAATGGAAATTTTGGTTGGAATTACTTATAAGTGTGTATTGTTGACTCAGCACTTTTGGTCATTTGTCAAAGTGGTTGCAACGCAACTTACTACTGCTAAGAGTGGTAAGAATAAATTTTATTTGTATTGCCAATACTGATTATAATTCACCTGTTTTTTGTTTTTTTATTAATGCTAGGTTATTTTCCTCCTCATTTGTAGTTTTTGATGTTTTATTTTTCAATTTTTTATAATTTGAAAGGGGTGTCGACTACTAGAGCATATTTCTCCTAACTTTTTCAGTGGTTGACACCCCTGTCAAGAACTGGCTCATTCTATGTTTTTCTTTTATGGCTTAAAATTTGGTTATGAGATACAATAAAAATTTTTAAACTTTTTCAACGATCTTTTTTTTAAAGTGCGGAAGCTATTTTCAGTAGTCGACAGGGGTGTCGAATATTGACACAGTTGATGTCGACTTCTAAAACACCTGTAATATTTCACTTTCTACGTAGCCAAAGAAGGTGGGAGGGTGAAATATTGTTAAATATGATCATGAGAAGATGGTAAAAGCTGTAGATAATGTGAAAAGGAGAATGGCTGTTGCCACTGCAGCAAAACTTCATGGGGTTCCAAGAACTATATTAATTGGAAAGGTGAGAGGAATGGTTCCTTTAGAGAGAAACATTAGACCGCCTTCGATACTTCTCACAAATGAAGAAAAGAATCTAGTAGCCTGGATTCAACATATGGCATACGTTGGGTTTCCCGTTACGAATATTCAAGTTGTTGATAGCGTAGAACATTTAGTAAAGGAGTCACAAAGAGAGACCGTTTTTAAGAATGGTCGACTAAGACGACCATAGATTGAAGCATTTTTGAGGAGGAATCCAATTGTTTCTCAATGTACTCCTGAGAGTACGCAGCCTTTTTCCTGAGAGCCAGATTTTTATCCATGGATCCTTAATCATCTACCTCGACACAGTGTTACTTACCAAACCATTTCAAGTTCAAGTTGTGTTGCCAAGAACCTCCGCAAAAAAAGTCTCAGAGAGAAACTTACCCTGGATTCGTACTTTCTGAATCATGGAGAGAAAACTCCAAGAACAAGCAGAAGAAGAAAAAAATTTGGAAGAAACAAGAAAGAAGAGGGCAGCAAAAAGAGGTCGAAAAAAGAAAGAGAAGGAAGAAATGAAAAAAAGGAAAGAATAGACAAGAAGATCAGAACAAGAAGAAAGGAAGCCAAGAAGAAAATTATAGTCTTCATCATCGGAAGAAGAGTGGGTACCATCAGGAAAGAGCTCCGATACTGATTTGTTTGGTTGAGGAAATTATTTCAAAGAACGATATTTTATCACCATTGGTGTGTTTTCAAAATATGGAACAACAAAGGAACGAAACCAACATAATCGAAATGACATCAGATGGTGATATAATTGAAAAACCTCTCTTTGAAGTTATACTAGGAAATCCACTGTCAAACTTACAAGAACCTCAAATAGCCTATGTAATACCGTAGGAACAAAAACAAGTGCCGAAAATTGTGCGTAAATGCGTAATGTTTTTATGAAACGGGACACAAAATTAAGGATTACTAACAAAAACCAAATTATGGAAGAAGTTTCTTCACCACTGATTTTTGGAAGTATCCCCTGAATCCCAGGTATCAGTTTCCTGGACTAGTCACTGTAGATTATTCAAATAAACAATTTAATTGCTTGTTTATTAAAAGTGTGTCATTTAGAGACTATTTTCTAATATATATTTTATAGGTAAATTAACAGATTTTTTATTGTCTTTTTGAGTTCCAAGCACCCATGTCAGCTACTGACTCATTAGATTTTCGACAGTGTCGACTACTGAAGCAAAAATGACTTTTCGATTTTATGGGTTTTTAAGTTATAAATGTTTTATTTTTAGCTTTAAAAAAATTAACAGAGGGTCATGAAAAAATAGTGGCCAGGAAAAACAAAACTGCAAGCTAAGAATTCAAAATTAATTATCAATATAAGAAAAAATGTAAAGTTTTGAGCTTAAGATGTCGAGCGGTGAGGAACATGGCCGCTACTGCTATGCAGCCAACTAAAACAGCTCCGTGTTTACTCTCTTGATTCTTGTGGTATTAGCTCACGTATCAGCTCGAGACTTTGTGTATATTGTGTATCTACAAACTATAACAATTTGTGAAGTTTTCCGGCTAGGTGAGTTCCTAGAAACTAATATATGAAGGTGGTCTGTTAGTGTTAGACTAGATAGTTGGGCGCAGCGTGGCGAGGCAGTTTCGACCTGCTCACGTCTGAAGCTAGGCTATTACTTACATTGGCCTGCCTCTCACTATCATCACTGGTGGCGTAGTAAGCTAGGCGCTTGACCGCTATTCTTACGAAGCCCAGTTCGTAGCTCATAGAAGTGGGACATTTTTTTTTTTTTTTTTTTTTTTTTTATTTTTTACGTATATATAAATATTTATATATGTATTTTTTTTTTTTTTTTTTTTTTTTTTTTGTCTTTCTCTATTTTACGTATATATAAATATTTATATATGTATTTTTTTTTTTTTTTTTTTTTTTTTTTCTTTCTCTATTTTATTTCCTATAATTGTTAAAAATAATTAAAAAAAATTAATTTCATCATGGAATTTGAAAAATCGTCGTGTTTTGATTCTGATGAGGAAATGCCATGTTCTGACTTCAGTGAATCGGACTCCAAGTTTCTCAAGGCTAGAACTTTGTCTAAAAGACAAAGGAATACTGCTCTTGAGCCTACTGGGAACTCCCCCGACAAAAAAAAAGAAAAAGAAAAAAAAAAAAAAGATAAGAAGCCGAATGTATCCACCACACCACCACAAACCCGCAGTAAGACTATAGTCTCTGCAGTCACACCCATAGAAACAAACAATAGATTCCAACCACTAACAAATATGCCAACTGACAGCTCAGCACCTCAACAACTAAAACCTCCCATGGATTTCAAACCACCTCCAATCTACGTCACCGGCGTAGAAAATTACTTACAATTTTGTCAAAATATATCTGAGTTAATCGGTCAAACCAATTTCCAATGCTTCTCCAGATATGAAGACATCAAAATAAATACAGAAACAAAAGAAACTTACAAATCACTGATAGCGCATTTGAAAAATAATAATATAGAATTTCATTGTTATCAGTTAAAAGAAGAGAAGGCCTACAGAGTAGTACTGCGTGGACTTCATCAATCTGTTCCTCCCAACGCCATCAAAAGAGACCTAGAGGAGTTAGGTCATTCTGTCAGGCACGTCGCCAATGTTCTCCACCGTATTGACAAGCACAAACTCCCATTGTTCTTCGTGGATCTGGAGCCGGCAGAGAACAATACTGAGATTTTTAATATCAAAAGATTGGTATATTCCGTCGTAAAATTTGAAGTACCTCGACTCAAAAAAGAAATTGTTCAGTGTACCAGATGCCAAAACCTGGGCCACACAAAGACCTATTGCAATCGGCAACCAAGGTGTGTTAAATGTGCAGGACCACATTTAACTGAATCATGCTTAAAAACACGCGAAACACCAGCCTTGTGTGTCCTCTGTGGTGAGAGCCATCCCGCTAATTATAAAGGTTGCCAGGTATACAAACTTAGGCAAAAGCAAAGAAGCACCAACTCAGCAACAAATAGAAATTCAGTTCCTCATACATCCGTAACTGTAGGATCATCCTCCCAGAATCAAAGCATCCCAGTCATCAATAGCTCTCACAAAGACTTCCCTTCACTTCCTACAACATCCAAAGCACAACAGCCTCAATATCAACAACCCAGCCATTCAGCCGTTAAACTCGCAGAACCTCAGCCATCAACCTCAGCAGCAGGGTCATCTCAGACTCTACCAACTAATGAATTCACGACGGTCGAACGAAGAAATCGACGGTCACAAAATCAGGCGCCTCAAACATCCTTTCCATCCCGACTTCCCAAAATAGTCAATCCTTCCCCACCAACTAGTCAACAGACACCACAACAAGTGAACCAACAGATCAAACCTCCAGTACAAACACATGGGCAAACCATATCTCCTCAACAATATCCAAGCCAAATCCCATTCCAGGCACCGTCTTCAAGACAGTATAATCATCCGTTTCAAATATCAGAACCCTATCCTACTTCCTCTCAAAGTCTTGGTGATATCTCATCGATTCTTTCCTCCTTCCTCCGTGAACTCCAAGAAACTATCAGACCCTTAGTCACCCTTCTCACAAGAGCCCTGTCAGAAATCACGTCCATTGTTCCTCGATGATCCAAAACTCCTTGGCAGTTCTTTTATGGAACGCAAATGGTTTGCTCAATCACAGAAATGAACTAGACGTATTCTTACACGACAATAACATTCACATTTCCCTAATTACCGAGACCCACCTGACGCCTACCTCTTATTTCCACATCAAAGACTATATCACTTACAGAACTGACCACCCCGACAAAACAGCCCACGGTGGTACTTGCATTCTTATCCATAGATCACTAACCCACACCTTGATTCCTTCCTCTCCAACTGACACCATTCAGTCTACTTCACTAATCCTATCCACCCTTCCATTTAACCTTACTATTTCAGCTGTATATTGTCCTCCAGGAAATAGCCTTTCCCAAAATATTCTGCAATCCTTATTCCAATCCTTTGGGCGGCGCTTCATTGCAGGTGGGGATTACAACGCTAAACACCAGCGATGGGGCTGCAGAACATCCAATTCCCGAGGTAGTATACTTTCCCGTGTATCATCCTTAAACAATTACCCCATCCTTTCACCCAACAGTCCTACCTATTGGCCTACATCCCTAAGAAAACGCCCAGATATTCTCGACATATTTGTCACCTCTCAAATTCCTACTTCCCAAACTACAATAGATTCCTTAGATGACCTTTCCTCAGATCATAGCCCAGTTTTGCTTACATTACATTCTACTCCTATTATCAAACCTTCTCCTCCATCCTTAATAACTGGACGAGTAGACTGGGACAAATTCCGTTCGGCTTTAGAAAACCAAATTGACTTAAAAACTCCACTAAAAACATGTAAACAAATAGATAATGCAATAGAACATCTTACAAATTCAATACAAACCTGCATAACAGAAAACACTACACAAAATAGATTTAAAACTTCAAAAAGTACCTTACCACAGAATATTCGCATTTTATTAGTAGAGAAACGTCGCGCTAGGGCCAAATGGCATAGAACTCGATATCCAACTGACAAAACATATTATAATAAATTGACTAACAGACTTAAATCAGAACTTAAAAAACTAAAATATGAAAATTTACAAAAACAAACTGAACAACTAACTGTTTCCGATAAATCATTATGGAACACTACCAAAAGACTGTTAAAATTCAAAACCTTCAATCATCCTCTCCTTACTCCAGCTCAAACCTGGACCAAATCTGATTTAGAGAAATCGCAGGTATTTGGTGAACACTTACACAATATTTTTAAACCTCATCCAGATATCCTAAATCCTAACCATGTAGAATTTATTGAAGCAGAACTGGCCATTCCTCTCCAAATGACCATTCCTCCTAAAGCCTTCCTCCCTTCAGAAATAATAGCCATCATTCGTAAATTGCCCTCCAACAAAGCTCCTGGACACGACCTTATCACTTCAAGAATCCTCAAATACCTTCCAAGGAAAGCAGTATTATTCCTAACTTACATTTATAATGCTGTACTCCGTACAACATATTTTCCCGATTCCTGGAAATCATCAATAATAAAAATGATCCCAAAACCTAAAAAACCGCCCGAAAATCCTTCCTCGTACCGACCTATTTCTCTCCTACCTATCATGGGCAAAATCCTTGAAAAGCTCCTTTTGAAACGCCTTTATCCCATCCTTGATTCCAATCACATTATTCCTGATCACCAGTTTGGATTTCGCCAGTCTCATTCCACTATCCAACAATGCCATCGTGTGGTGGACGTTATCTCATCTGCACTGGAGCGCAAGATGTATTGCACGGGTGTCTTTCTTGACGTTGAACAGGCTTTTGACCGAGTATGGCACCCAGGTCTGCTTTATAAACTTCGCCAATTCCTTCCTTCTACATATTTCCTCATCCTCCGATCCTATCTTTCTGATAGAATATTTAAAATTAACCACAATTCTACATACTCACCCACCTTTCCCCAGACCGCTGGTATTCCACAAGGTAGTATCCTGGGTCCCATCCTTTATACAGTGTGCATACAGCTGATATCCCAACCCATCCTAATACTATCCTCACAACCTATGCTGATGGCGCAAGCGTGTTATCAGTCAATGATGATCCATTTACTGCATCCCAGACACTCCAGTCACATATCATTTCCCTTGAAGAATGGAGTCATAACTGGAGAGTTAAGATAAATCCCAGCAAATCCCAGCAAATAACCTTTACCCTACGTCGAAAACCTACCTCATCCTGTCCTCCTGTATCCTTTTATGGAGTACCATTAAATAATGTAGAACAGATAAGATACCTTGGATTTTATCTGGACAAGAGACTTACCTGGAACCCTCATACAAGATTGAAAAGACAAGAAGCTGCACGTCGATTTCGACTACTACAACACCTACTTGACAAACGTTCAAATCTCCCGATATACTACAAAAAACTCATCTATCTGACGATTATCAGACCTATTTGGACTTACGGTATAGAGTTATGGGGATCCACCAAACCATCGAATTCATCCCGCATCCAATCACTCCAATCCAAAATCCTTCGAAAAATCCTAGATGCTCCTTACTTTGTCACAAATGAATTGATCCACAACGACCTTAATATCCCATATGTTGCTGAATTGGCACGAACCAGATACCTTTCCTTTCATAATAAACTCACTGCTCATCCAAATCCACTTGTTGCACAACTTGCTTCCCATTCCATACCTGGCAATCCTCCGAGGCGTCTGAAAAGAAGATGGCCCCGTGATCTTCTTTTGTAAATATTCATTAGAGTACTACCAATGGGTAGTTCCTCTACAAGTTTAATTCAAGTCATTATGTCTCATATATACCGCATATTTACTTGATGTGTTTTTTAAATACAGTTGTAAATTTCTATTAATAAAAGAATAAAAAAAAAAAAAAAAAAAAAGATGTCGAGCACTGGAGCATTTACCCTAATATCCTTTTGGCAATATTTGTAAAATATAAGAAATAAATGTAAAAAAATAAGCCTTTTATTCCCTTGGGAAAAAAATTAAACAAAAAAACCCTAGGTAAAGAAACAAATATGATTTTGAAATTAAGTTACCAATAAAAATTTATTAATTTCAAAATAATAAGAATTACTTTTATTTTCTCTAAAAATAAAAGTGTATTTCGTAAATTTATATACCTAATAAATGTGAGTGCTTAATTTTGTTTGGTGAATTGTCTTTATAAAAAAAAAATTGAGTAACAGTGCTTAGAAAACTTTGTATATGCAATTCGAAATATTTTTAGATGTAAAATGTGATTCTTGTCTTGTTTTGTTTTTTTGAGATTTCGTTGGCATGTCATCAGTTTATTTAAAAAAAATACAGGTATGTTATTTTCTAGCAATTTTCTTACTAATTATTTGGTGTAAATTATAAAAACATAATCTTTAAAAATCGTACAAAGTTTCGAAAAGTATATAAATGAATAATGGAGTTTATTTATTATTATTAATTTTTAATCATTTCAAAATTTTTTTTAATACAAAAATCAAAAAAATTAATTTAAAAACCAAAAATATTTTTATATAGTGGCTGGATAATTTTACAAAAATTTAAAAAAAAACAAAAAGAAAAAGATGCATCGGCCAGGAATCGAACCTGGGTAGCTCTGATCATTTAATTGAAGCGAGTGTTCTACCACTAAACTACCGATGCTTGCTCAATGAACCTGATTTTGTTTGCCTCCTAACCGCTCATAGAATACTCTTCTGAACGATTGAAGTTCTTCAACTATAATGACTAATTAATCCCGGTACCCTTACATAAGCGTGTCTCCATCCCCTTCACGCGTCCGGAATACCTTTTTACCTCGGATTCTAACTTTCCGATTTAATTCGATGTTTTATTCGCTACTTTTCGAGGGGAAAGGTTATTCTCCTTTACTAACGGAGAAACTCTAAATCCCTGCTCAAAGTAATATTAACTTCTGTTTAAATTCTAATATTAAAATGAGAAATAAGGAAATAATGAAGTGGAAAAAAGAAAATATCAAAAAATGACACACTAAATCAATTTTGAATAAATATTAATTAAATAACCAATTAATATAATGCTAAACCACCAGTAAAGTTTATTCCTGATAAACTTTCCGTCAGAGAAGTGAAAATAACAATTTATAAATATAAAAAATACAGAATCCCTAAGTATTTATTTGGCATAACTCCTATTTATTTAACATTTGTAGCTACATGTTTCGGAGACAATGTTCAATCATCAGGCTTCTAATTTATTTTAAAGACACATTAATCTATAACATTATACCAATAGTTCTACAATTATATAATATGTCATTTACTTCTTAATCTGTGATTATTTTCACATTGTCTATTCCCCATGTTATATGGCTATGGCATTATGTATGTAATATAAGACAGAATCCTTGTTGGAAGTTATGATGTTAATTTCTGATATATTTTTGCAAGGGAAATGGAAATAAGAAAATATGAAACCTATGATATACTTTCTCACATTTATTTTTAGATGGATATGTTTTATTGAATTAATAATACAATCTGTCTCACTTTACAGCAATAAGTATGGACGATATAAGTATGGAATATGGACGACAAAGAATCCATTCACAAAATGTGTGTACTGAAATTTTATCACTTCAACTGATACAACAAATAAAAATATATAATACACCATATCCATGTACAAATAAATGTTCTTACGTTTTGTGACACTTTTACACATTAGATAAGAGGAAATAAGAAAACATGATTTGATAAAACACTTATTCCTTTATGAAACTCATGTTCTTAACTTCTGTTTCATTTATTTACATTTAAGGAGACTAAATATCAATATAACACACTAAACAACACAATGAAAGTTGAAACGTTAGAAGTGATTGTTTACATGTGAGGTTATAGGAATGAACTACCGATAAAAGTAAACATGAAGTGAAGCGTAAGGATCGAACTGGTCGGTGTAGCGCGGGTCAAGCCAGTTTGGTGGTGGCTGGCTTCTCTACTGTTACCGTATAAAGTTGTATATTTCAACAAATACCTAAGTAAAAAAAAAATACATAAATAGAAAAAGAGGGCTGTGAATTAAATAAAGAAAGAAAAATAGCGGAATATTTAATAAAATAATATTTAATATAAATATTACGTTTATGGTAGAAATAATAAAGATATTATTATCACCTTCATACTAATAGCATAAACCACTAACCAGTAATTTTAAGAAAACATAAGAAGACCAATTCCCGCGACACTACAACATGAAGCAATAGATTCCAATGAAGAGATACCTTTATCGTTATGCAATTCCGATCTATTATCCGTTTGGTTAGAATTATAAGTTCCTTGATATGTAATCATATGAGGAATATCAGGTGGACCGCAGAACATACGTAAGCACTAAACATATAATAACATAAATTATGTAAGGTACGGTAGTCTGTAAACACCGGCAGCATCGTTTGAATGTGGTCAGCGAGTTCTTGTACCCTGCGGCAGGAGGGGCTCTCCTAAAGAATGTAATGATCGTTGAAGTTTTGGTAAAGAAAAAGATCGATCCGTATGTTACCATATAATTAAAACTCTGTACAATATCCCCATCTCATCCTTATTTTCTGATAATTTACTGTTATAAAGAGATAATCTTATAAATTAAGAACACACGTTAGCCCAGTCAAAGAGTGCTGAAATGAGGGACGTAGAGTGCACGAAATATGCGATTATTTTTGAATTTATAGCTTCGTTAGGAATAGTTAGAAAGTAAACATACTATAAGTCCCCGCCCCTGGGGGGAGAAGTTCAGTTTTTTTGTTTCTTCGATAATATCTCGAAAACGGTTTACTCTAGAAAAATATGTTACAGATAAATATAAAAGCTAATTAAATTTCCTATAAAATTGATGATATATAAATTTGTCTTAGTTCTAACCGTTTACGAGATATTCGTTATTGAAAATCAGCGATTTTCGGAAAAAAACAAATGCCACCTCACTTTTTGCCAAACTTTTGTTTCTAGTACCTTCCATAGGAAATTTAATGAGCTAAATAGGAAATTTAATTTTGATTTGTAGCATATTTCTCTAGAGTCCACCGTTTTCGAGATATTATCGAAAAACAAAATTGGGACGTTCTCCCCTCCCCCACCCTTAGCTCACCCCCCAGGGGCGAATAAGTTTACCTTCTAACTATTCCAAACAAAGCTGTGAAGACAAAAATTATCGCATATTCCATGCACTCTACAATGTGTTTATTGACTGGACTTGGTACATGCCAGTTTGATCAAGGACTTTTTAATTTCTTGTCCTCCAATCTAACATAAATATTTGTAGCATGTATATTAAAGTGATGATGTTTTGAATCTTTTGTATTATTAGACCTGGTGGTGAATATTTAATATTCGAAACTAGTATTCAAATAAATAAAAATTTCAATTGAAGTGACAGCTCTGCAAAAAAAAAAAAAAAAAAAAAAAAAAAAAAAAAAAGAATTTCGCTCCCATGAGATATTGTTTCTGATTTTTATAACTGTGTGCTGAATTTGAATCTGAAGGCAAAACAATTCTATCTAGCATCATTTTTGAAACATTATGCGTTATTTTTGAGAAAAAAAAAAAAAAAAAAAAACTGGAATACAGTTATACCTCGATATAGCGAATTCCTCGATAAATTGAAGTTTTTCTATTCCCCTTGAATCTGCCTATTATTCCTATGTTGTTTTTACCTCTACATATCGAAGGATTGGTTAAGAAGACCTTGATGTATCGAATTTTCGAACATTCCTTGGGTTCAAACTCACCTCTACAAAACAAAGTTTTTATCGGAAAATATCTATACATCGAAATCAATTTCTTAAATAAGTACAGTTCTACGAAGGATTAACTGTAACTCTCATTCGGACTTTTTTTTTCCGGTTTGTTTCAGTTTCTGATAAAACACTTGCGCGATAGGTTTGGTTTTCTGATGTCCCTCAATGTTTTTTTTTTTTAATCACGAAAATGGTAAAGCCTTTATTATGAAGAACAATTGTAAATTATTGAAGCTGTAGATGCCGAGGTTGACAAAAAATGCGAAAAAATGTTTGGAATACAAGCGAACACCATATCCGAAATTTTGAAAATAAAACTGTGATCCGTTGCTGCTTTGGATGATGAATTAGACAAAGTCGTTTTCAGGTAGTCAAACTACTATTTCAGATTTTTTCCAAAGGTCCGCCTAATTTTTTTTTTACAAATATAATAATTATTCTTTCGTTATTATTATTTCAATAAAATATGTACATATTTTCTATAGTTATATTGAGTATTTTTTATTATGAACCTCTAACCTCTGTATATCGAAGTCAGTCAGAAATCACCTCAAAAAATCGATCCTATCGATAATTCGATGTTTATTTTTATTTTTATTTTTTTACTTCCATGAACATTTTTTGTGATTTATATTTACAAATGTAGTGAATTCGAATCAATCGTATAAAAACATCCCACCAAGCACCATTTTTTAGAGATTGAAGGTTGTTTAATAAGAAAACAACTGAAATAGCACTTTTTTCCATATATTTTTTAAACACTTTTTTTTGGTGAAAACAGTAATATATAAAATAATAATATTTAATACTGAATATTATTAATACGTATATATTTTCATTTTGTACTCTACATCACGTGTCTACCGTTGTAGTGTCCAACAGTAGTTGCCTTGCATCTTCTTATGGCATTTACCGCTATACATTTTTTTCATTTAGGCTACCTCTTAATAAAATTGTTCTACGTGTTCATCTAAAACTGCAACCAAGCTGGAAGGTAAGAAACTCAAATGGGAATGCAAAAAAAAAATTTTTTGAGGACATGTTGCAACTCATGGCTTTATTAGATAAAAGCAATTCTTCAACAATGTCATTTATGCAACAAAGCCTAATACTTATGCTCTTCAATTTTTAAAATTTTCTAATACATTATAAAAGTTTCAAAATCAAATAGGTTTTTTAATTTTTTGTTAAAGCTTTCAATGATAAAAAAAAAAAAATGCTCGGGATGTCAAAAAATATCTCAATTTTCGACCTAAAACACAAATTTGACAAAAAATGGTGCTTGATTGAGATTTTCTGACTTCGGATTCGTGTTCAGCACACTTCAAAACATAATAAAACAACATTTTTGTTGAAGGGAGTATTTTGATGCAGAACAGTGTAATTCATTAATCCTAAAAATATTATTGAATATTATACAACATATTGAAATATTATCTATTAACTTGACAAATCATATGTGTATGGTTGTGTGTATAGGGTATATAAGTGAATATGTGCAGTGTGTATAAATATATATCGTGGTATCTGTAAATATTTTCTTCATTCAATGTACATATAGACATAGTTCACTCTCTGTATATATTTATTATTATTGTCTCATGGTTATTTTTTTTTTGTTTGTTTCATTTCTCCTTCTTATGTTATCTTATCTACTAGAGTTCTTTATACAATTATTAACAATTAACTATCTTTGTATGAAAATATGCAAGCCAGACCATTGTACTATATATTGTACTATATATATGATACAATTTGGTTATTCTTAGGGGACAATACGTCCCAGAATAAAGACTATTTTCATTTCATATTGCAGTACTTTTTCTAGTACATTAGACAGCATATTTCAGTGTTTTTTACTTCATAGCAATCCGAGATTTAGTTATGAGAAGAGCGTTTAAGAACTGATATTAAAAAACAATTTACTGGATTAGATGTAGGTGAAATCTTTTAACTGCTACTTAAAGAATAAATGCTACTTCTGGTAGCCCAGTTAGCGGAACTTTTCGTAACTAGTTCAGTATTACGACAGGTTTAAGAATACCCAAAAGCTGAAGGTGATTCTCAGAATGAAAAATTTAAATAATCGCTCTCCTTGCGGATTGGATTACGCAATAGGACATTTGCGTTTAATCATCCTGCGAAACTCTCCTGGAGTTCCTTAAAGTATTTTTTTTTTTTTTTCGAACTAAACTGATTGAGCTCACTTAGAGAACGCCTTAGAAGGAATCGAAATCTCTTTTATTTGTATCCGCTTCCCACAGCCGGAAACATCACTGTACGCCAAGCCGATGCGACATTTGCGAGCAGTTGAAGGACGCACGTTCTTCTTCGCAAGGAGGCAACTTGGTTCATAAGTAGCTCGCTGTGTACACAACCAGGACATCTTCAGCAAACTTGTAGGTGGGAGTTCCTGGGCACTCGAGTGCTTAGCTGTCTTCAGTCATTGAATGATTTCAAAAGTGTTTTTCTTTAGACTTGTTTCAATATGGGCAGAATGAATTCACATTTACAATTAAGACAATATATATATATATATATATATATATATATATATATATATATATATATATATATATATATTGTTTATATTATATTATAATTATAACAATTTATTGAAATTTACAACTGTACAAAATATATACATCAATTAAATGTGCTGTTAACTATTACAATAACGTGATAAACCTTGAAAAGAACTACTCATCAGTAGCACTTGATAAAAATTCTACTCTAGAAGGTCTCTGGGCCATCTTCTGGATGGTGTGGGAAGTTGAGAAATTATTTGAGTGGTTATGGCGCTTACTATGAAAGGATAGGTATCTGGTTTGGGCTAAATCAGCAACATATGGAACATTAAGATCTTTAAGGATAAGTTTATTGGTGAAAAAGTGATGGGCATTAAAGGATTTTTCGAAGAATTGTGGATTGTAAGGATTGGATACGAGATAAATTGGATGGTTTAGTGGAGCCACAAACTCAACTCCGTTCTCCCAGAATGCTGTAATCACAGTCATGTATATTAGTCTTTTGTAATTGATTGGTAGCTTTGAACGTTTGTCTAGTAAATGTTGAAGTAGTCTGTAACGACGGGGATTTTCTTGTCGTTTTAGTCTTGTATGTGGATTCCAAGTAAGACGTTTGTCCAAGTGGAGTCCTAGGTAGCGTATCTGTTCAACAGGGATTAGTGGAATATCATTAAAGGATACTGCAGGACAGGAAGTCGTGGCTTACGACGAATGGTGAAGGTTATTTGGTGAGTTTTTTTTTTTTTTTTTGATTTATTTAGATTCTCCATTTTTGATACCATTCTTGAAGGCTTAGGATATGCGATTAGAGTGTTTGGGAGGCAATGAAGGGATCATTGTTTACTGATAACACAAAAGTCAGCTGTATACACCGTGTAGAGGATGGGGCCTAGGATACTGATGAAATATTAAACTGTTTTTCTTTTTTTTATTAATATTCGAACAAAAGTTTCGAATTTTAACACTTATCGTCAATTCTAAAAAAAAAAAAAAAAAAAAAAAAAAAAAAAAAAAAAAAAAAAAAAAAAAAAAAAAAAAAAAAAAAAAAAAAAAAAAAAAAAAAAAAAAAAATCGGCAATTTGGTTTACATATTTTATATATATATATATATATATATATATATATATATCACATCAGGAATAAAATGCCATTTTTGAGTTAGTGGTATTATACGATTAACGGGAACCGTTGAAGTCTTGTCCCCCCACTAGCTCGCTACGGTCAAGATACAGCCAAAACAATTTCATCATGAACCTCACGAGACTAATGGAAGAATAAAAAAAAATTATCTCTATTAAATTCTGATTCAGGAAACTGTTGGCAAATTTTAGATATGATCCACACCATCAGAATGGGCAGCGTGTAACATTTTTTAGAGTGAAAAAACCTAACAAAAAAAAAAAAATTATTGCCCCCCCCCCAAAAAAAAAGACATAGTTAAAATTTCAATAATAGGGACAAAGAACAAAGCATTTATGCGAAGGTTTCCTGGTAAGCTGTATATAAGCTATATAAAACCAAAGAACAATGAACTAAAAAATAATAATTATGTTATTATGATAATATAGAAGGGAAAAAAAGCCGTTATTTGGACACTTTTATAGAACGTATTCAACAATTCTTTTGTTTCGTATTTTCCCTCAGAGATCTCTTCATTGTAAACAAGGCCCCTGGACCCTCAGGGGATGAAAGAACGAGAACAAAGCGGACAACTATAATAGAGGAATTTCCCTAATGACAATGGAACCTCCACAGCTCCTAGTCCTTGTCTTCGGCACAGACAATGGCGGTCCATTTCTCTTCGGCAGCGGTCCAATCGACTTCGCACGCACTCTCTCCTGCGGACACTCTCTCTTGCGGACACCCTATCCTCCGTCTACCAGATACCATCTCCTTAGCCGAGAAGAGAAAGCTCCGATAGCAATGGCCACTGCCTAAGTGATCGCCGGATTTATCATCGGGGTCTGATAATCGCAGTGTTCAGTGATCATGCGAACTTCGGCAGCTGACCGGTCGTTTCGTAAGAGGAAACAGGAAGGATTTCTGCAGATGTTTGCTTTAATCATCGATTGGCTATGCGAAACCGATCATTTTTCCAAATTTCTCTCAACGAATTATCTGTATTGATATTGAATAGAATGTCAATGGCTGTTTAATCCCAAATATCGATTTAAACATTTTACAATATAAATACGTTTTAAAGTAGCAAATACTTGTTACCCATCTAAGTAATAATAAGCATCGTAATATTAATAATAATAAAAACACATTATAGAAAAGCTAAAAGCGAAGGAAAGAAAAATCCTTAGAAAGATTCTTGGCCCTATCAGAGAAAATGGTGTATACAGGAGACGACATAACAGCGAACTGTACCACCACATGGAGAGGATAATAGACGCCATACTGAAAAGGAGGATTAATTTTTATGTCCATGTAACACACATGAGCTCACAGAGGCAGACCAACAAAATCTTTTCCTACTATCTTGACAAGAGACCCTGGTTCACCGAAGTTGAAAAAGAACTTCAAGAAATAGGAATCCCACTCGAAGATATCCAGGAACGAGCTCCTCTCCAGAAAAAACTTCAAGGGTGCTAATGTTTCCAAGAAAGACCGACCAAAGCTGAAAACAGGCAAGAAGTAGACTGATGAAAGAAAGGAGGCTCACAGGATGAGAATGCGAGAGTACTAGGGAAGAATTAAAGCACAAGCAGTTGAAATAACGTGGTCCACAGGAGGCCGAAAAAAAAAACCCATTGTAAACATAAATAAATAAAAAAACACAGCTATTTTCTGAAATTCGCAACTCTATCGAAAAGTATACGTATTTAAATCCATTACCACCTAAATCCACTCATACCACTCAACTTGCTTCTCATTCTATCCTCTATGACTTTCAGAAGAGTCTGAAAAAATTAAGGCCTCGGAACCTTCAAATATAAAACGTTTAATGAAGAACTACTAATTTAGTTGTTTTACACGTTCAGTATTTTCTAATTTAACAGTAGTGTAGAAGTTTTAGGAAATGATTTTCAATTTTCTGCGCATGGTTATTATTTTTAAGTTATAGCCTCTTAATATAGATTTTTTTTTCAGTTTTAAACAAAAAAAAAAAGTTAAAAAAAGAAGGCAAAATAAACTAGCGATTTGTCAAATGTTTTGGATACACAATACCGAAAACGATAGCCACAAATTGATTTTCAATTCTCAATACCAAGGCTTCAAAAGAAATTTTCAATTCCAAAAAATAATTTATTTGAGAGCTAGTATATGAAACCAAATAACTCAATTAACAATCATAATAATTATTCAAAAAATATTTTAGAAGATAAATATAAAGAATATTATGGCTCAAGACCCCGTACGAACATGTAAAGAAATGAGAAATAATCTGCATTCTGGCATAAAAAAAAAAAATCTCAGAAAAACAAAAGAAAGCACAATGTAATAACAAGGTACTTTGTCTGACTGCATTTATTTTTTCATTTGTTCATCAGCTTCGGGAGTTTAAGATCCTAATACCTATTTCTATTACGTAATCCCATTTACATTTCTTTAAATTAAGTTTTAAACCTATATCTTTCCCTTTAGTGGTAGATTCTCTTAACATTTTTTGGACTTGTTCAGGATTCATCGTACAAATAATATTTATTTGGACTGCTTTAGTCAGCTTAATTCATTAAATCAGAATTGAAATATGTTGAATTATTTATAAAATAATTTCAGACCATTAAAAACGTGTAAACAAAGTGACAGCCTCTATTTCATTTCCATATCTCTTATTAATCATTTCGGATACGAGAATCGATTCCGTGTCAACGGATATGCCAATACTTATGAAAATATGTCATGCTAAACATGTTTTTAGATCCTTGGTGTTGTTACTTGTGTAATAATAATAATATATATTACATATAGATATATAATTAATTACATGTTAAAGATTGACAGTTGAAGGTACAGCCATGACCCTTCACCTCCTCAACATCGGCCTTCACCCCGGGTCTACTGGGGCTGTCCTGAGGTGTGTCGCTGATGGTGACTGATCAGCCCTCTATATCCTTCCAACATCTACTAGCGTGTCATGTCTCCCGTTTCGAAAGCGGATTTTTCTCTTCTGACACATTTAGAACGTTTAAATTATTCTGTATTAGGTAATCTGAGTAATATTGATGTCAGTCCTGCAGTAACGGCTTCGAAACCGATGACTTCTTATAAAATTAAAATATTTCAGAGAACCTTATAAATTGATTTTTTGGCTTTAATTACACTGTTCTGCATCAAAATATTCCCTTCAACGAAAATTTTGTTATATTATGTTTTGAAGTGTGCAGAACACGAATAAGAAGTCAGAAAATCTCAACCAGGTACCATTTTTTGTCAAATTTGTGTTTTAGGTCGAAAACTGGAGTGTTTTCAACATTTCGAGCATTTTTTTTATCATTGATCAACAAAAAATTAAACGACCTATTTGATTTTGAAACTGAAAAATGAAACAAAATGAGAAGCATAAGTATTTGGCTTTGCTGCAACATGCCTCAAAAATTTATTTTCCGCATTCTATTTCCAACTTCTTCCCTCCTAACTTGGAAGCAGTGTTATATGAACATGGAGAACGATTTTATCAAAAGATACCCCAAAAAGAAAAAAGGTATACCGGTAAATGCAATGATAAAGTGCTTGCCGACTACTGCTGGACACTACAAACGAAGAAACGTGATGTTGAGTACAAAAGGAAAATATATACACATTAATTAGATTTGGTATTAAATATTATTATTTTATATATTAATATTTTCAAAAAAAAAAAAAAAAGAAAAAAGTTTCATAATAATATGTGAAAAAAGTACTATCTGTTTCAGATTTTTTTTTTTTTTTAAGAATCTACAATCACTAAAAAATGGTGCTTAGTAGATTTTTTTTTTTTTTTTTTTACCATTGATTCGAATTCAGCAAACATAAAAATATTAAAATCAGGAATAATTTCTCAAAGAGAGTTGTTTTGTTTTTTTTGTTTTTTTTGCATAACTATTTTATTAAAGTTAGAAATATGGACTTACCTCACTTGTCCACTAACCTCCAAATCCTGTAGCCAGCCGGTTCCTAATGCGCCGTTCTTAAAATAAATATAAAATAACAAATGAATAAACAAAGAAAAGATTTAAATGAATTTTTATAAAAAGAAAAGAGTTAAATAAAACAATATTTTTGTTGGATAAGATCCTAGGGTAAATAGGAAAAGTTATGATTAACTTTGGGTTCTATCACTAAGATAGGAACGGATTACGTAGGAGGTAGGAATTTTTACAAAAAGCAGCCTTTGCCAGTCTTGCTTTTCTTTGTTGGATCCTTTTCCAAGAGACGTCCTACAGAGTGTGGAGGTGAGTAGGAAAAGGTGGTTATGATTAACTTGAAGGTTCTATCACTAAGATAGGAACGGATGATAAGGAAGTACGTAGGAGGTAGGAATTTTCGTAGCTTGTACAGCAGTCCCGGGTGCCAGTCTCGGTCAAAAGCTTGTTCTACATCGAGAAAGGCTCCCGTGCAGTACATTCCGCGCTCCAATGCGGAGGAGACAACGTCCACCACACGATGACATTGCTGGATTGTGGAATGTGATGTTCGGAATCCAAACTGGTGGTCTGGGATTATGTGATTGGAATCTAGTATAGGATACAAGCGTTTTAAGATGAGTTTTTATAGGATTTTACCCATAATTGGCAAGAGAAAGATAGGACGATATGAGGAAGGGTGTTCCGGTGGCTTTTTGGGCTTGGGTATCATTTTGACTATGGATACTTTCCAAGGATCAGGAAAATATGTTGTTCGGAATTCAACGTTATATATGAATGTTAGGAACAGGATGGTGGTTAAATTTAGATTGATTGGGTTTTTGAAGATAACGTAAAGCATAATTAGACATCCAATTTTCAATTTTAATATATGAGTTGGTAATCCAGATGGACAGAGACTGTTGCATATAATGGAATGCATTATCAGTGCTTACAACTAAAGGTCCAAAATTCATATTTTTACACACAATATCATAGAGCTGAGGATCGGCATTTTGATTTGTAATAATTTTCATTCGACAGAAATATTGTTATTGTTTTGGTCTGGTTGGATTTTAATTTCTAACCATAAAAGTATGTGATAGTGTGGCAAAACCCATTTCTAACACTCAACATTGCACATTTAAATTTTTATTGTGGCTAAATCTAGAACTATGAAAATCATCTAGTTAAAATTTGGCATATTTCACTTCAAATAGCAGTTTTAATAACAATTTAATTGAAAAAAAAAAGTAATTTTTATTATCAATGTCAAGCTCTATGTAACACTGTACATTTCATGTAGATGGCAATTGCCGCCATTTTTGAACTTCACTGTTATCCACTTATTATTCATTTTTCAATAAAGAATTAGTTGAAAATCATTAGATTTTACTATTGCTAAACCATCCTTGAACTATAAAGATGATGTAGTCAAAATTTGGTAGAGATTGGTTCAGTAGTTTTTAGTGATTACAAACGAAAAATGGCTTGTCTTTTTATATAATAGTATAACTTTATACCGCTATATATTAGAATCGTATGGAGCTAACAGATAATTGTTACCTGCAGATAATATACAAATACTATTGCGACTATGAATTAGGATATAAGCTATCCTATCTCTTGGATCAAGCTGCACACGGTGTGCAAATTTGATTAAAATCGGTTCAGCAGTTTAGGAGTACAGATGGAACCAGAACGAGACGCGTAATTTATATAGATTAAGATATTATAAATATAATTTGTTTTCTTTGTTTGTTTTTTTTAGCTCGCTCTTTCAAAAACCAGATATTTCATGTGAGACAATCTAATATATTCCGAGCTCAAATAACTGACATAATTATTCTTGTTATAAGAATTGTTATTTTTGAATAATTTCTACGAAATTTCTCCTCCATCAGACTATAAAACTTAATCATATTTTCAATTTTGAACCACTATCCATGTAATTGGAGATTAAGCTGATTCGAGGAAGTATCCCAAGCTCTCGGATAATAAGTCATCAAGATCATGCTGCCATCTGGTTAATGCAGAGAAAGTCGCTGGGATCTGTTGCGCTTTGGTTGCAATCTCCTTCATTATAAGCCCGCTTGATAGACCATCAGTCTACCAGTCACTACGCTCTCTTCTGTATTAACTTCGTAATTTTTACAATTTTTTCCTGATTTTTTTTTTTTTTTTTTTTTTACTATTTTTTCCTTAGCATTCTAAAGTTAAAGTTTATAAACTTGTGGTTTAAAAAAAACAATTTGGTTGCATATTTTTCTATGCATAATGGGTCACCAAGATAGTAATTATGCAATAACATATGGCAATAAGCTTTAACATAAATAATGAAATTAACTATTTAATAATGATTTATTTAATTTTGTGCATCGTTTAAGGGTACGCACTTTGCAGAGGCTATGTCCCATGAGGGTCTCCCGACCTCAAAGTCTATCAACGACTGAAATAAAATAATATAAAAAATTTATATTTATAATTTATAAATTATGATTATAATTTCAATTTATAATTAAAATAGAAAACTATGACTTCAGTCGTGTAGTATATATAATATACAGTACGTACAGAGGCCATACCCACTGAGTTACCGCGCTTCCTAATAATATAATCAATATATGGTAATCTTAAGATCGATATCTTTTTATCGACTGTTATCTTCTTCCAATTTATTTCAATCTTTTAGTCGCTATTTTGCCAGGGGGGGGGGGGGGGTAGGTTATCCTCCTCCGTTCATACAAACTCCAAAAAAAAAAGTCCAAGTTTGAACTAATGATAACTTCTGTTAAACCTTCACCTTTTAAACTGGGGAAAAACAAATAGAAAATAAAAAACTTTATCTTTGGAGTACAGGCGTTTCGACCTGGTCTTCTTCAGGGTGATTGCTGTCTGGTTGAAGACTTGACCAACAATGATTGAAGATGATGATGGATTGTTGGAGTCTTCAACCAGACAACAAACAACCTGAACAAGACCTGCGAGGCAGGTCGAAACGTCGAAACTTCAAATATAAAGTTTTTTTTAATTTAAAAACCTGGATGTTTTAATTATACCTGACTGCATCACTGACCATTTCGCTACCATCACACTAAATCAATGTTGTTAACTTTCGATGAACTTTCTGAGATTAGGGAAATAGAGAATATCAAACTTCTTATATACTTTCTCGTATTATGGAAGTTTAAATAACAAAATTCAAACATATAAAACATACAATCCACGTTAAAAGTAATGTTATTGACTTCTGCTATATTTTCTCACATTAGGGAGGTAGAAATAAGAAATAAGAAAACCAAACTTCTAATAAACATTCTCACTTTTTTTTTAAGCTGAAAGTGTTTTATTCAGTTAATCTGTCTCACCTTAGGACAATAAGTAATATGGATGGAAAAACCATCCATTCACAGAACATCACAATGAAAATTTCTCATATAAGGTAAGAGAAAATAAGAAAACATCAACATATAAGACACTAAATCCATTTTGAAACTTAGTCAAATTCTGCTAATCGTTCATACATTTGAGAAAAGGAAACAAGAAAAAATAAATACATAAAGCACTAAAATATAGACAAAGTTAAAACTCGAAACGGAACATGAGAATCGATCTGTAAGAACAAAGTGGGTTTGACCAATTTGATGGAGTAATAGTTACCCAAGATATAATTTATAATCAGAATTATCACCATTAATACAAACATCCTGTTATCAACGAAACTGAAACCTGATAAGAACGAAGCATCGGTAGTTTAGTGGTAGAGCGCTCAATTCACAATTGACTAGAGCAACCCAGGTTCGATTCCTGGCCGATGTATCTTTTTTTTTTTTTAATCAATTTTTTTCGGAACAGCATGATTAGGTTCCGTATAATAATTAAAATAAAAGAAAAAGATAGTAATTGTTTGAAATATCTATTGACGTAAAAAAAAGAAACCAAAAAAGAAACTCCGTTGCACTATAATTTAATTTTAAAAACTATTTACAATATTGTATATAATTTCACTATTGAAAAAACAAAACAATAAATCAATTTGCGATATATTACGTTTTTTGTAATCTATATAATTTACATCACTAACAATTAAATTATTCAATTATATAATTTTGGAAATATTAAAAATTGGTTGTTGGTTAGTAAAGCCTGTAATATTTCCAGATTCACGACGTTTCGCCAGACACTCAGTTACCCACTGAGCCACCCACTGCCTTCTAAATTCAAATCAGTACAAATACTAAAGTGTAGCCATTTTTATTTATTTTTTTATTTATTTTTTTTTTCCCGAATGTAGATCAATTATATATTCTGAAAATTTTAAAAAATGAAACGTTAAATATTACTTAAATGGACTATTAAATATAAATTAATTTCTTCTTATTAATATATATTTTAATTATAAATAGACAAAATAATTTGCCAAAAATGTTAATAAGCTCTCTCCGTCCATGTTGATTACCAACTCATATATTTTAATAAAAATTAGATGTCCAATAATGCTTTTATGTAATCTTCAAACACCTAATCTGTGTAATTTTAATCAGGTTAAAAATTACTGCTATGCCCGAAAATATCATTGAAGAAATAATGCTCAATTTCATTCTTTAATACAAGATTTTTATAAATAAAAAAATAAAATTTCAATTATTAGTTAAAATTATATTCGTTCTTCGCTTATAAGAGCGGACAAAGACGTGACGGAGAATGCTAGTACTATTTAAAACATTGATTTAAAAAAACAAAACAAAAAAAAAACAACACATTTTTTCGAAAATCTCACTCAATGATCACTAATGATTGATGTCGAATCAATTGTATGAACTTATTCTTGTTGAGTTATTCAAATTTTTTTTAAAACTAATAGCGTCATAACTATGATGTTCAACAATTCGCCATTTTTTATTGTACTGCTTCACTAATTAATCTCATCTGGTCTAAACAAAAGACCGTTGCTTAGTTACGCAGCACTGGAGTTGGTAGCCATAGTAACGAACTCCTATGTTCTCAATCACATTAGGTATTTAGTCTAACAAATCGGTCTAGAAGATATATATTAAAATTAATAAACCTCACTAAATATGAAAAAACTAAATATATTTACAATTACATGGCGTTAACTGTTCCTATAGCTGCTAAATACTCTAGATCTGAATACTATTAGCATTTCTTTATTTTATATTTCTAATTTGCTTCATATAGTTAGTTATTACTTGTAGAAGTATGTTGAGACGTTAGTAGGAAAAATTAATCGGAATTTAGAAAATACTGGAGGCTAGCCAATTTTTTTCCCCTGTCAGTGTAGATTAATTCGACTTAGAATTTAAAATATGATATTCGTAAAATATTACTAACGTCCACCATTAAATATAAATAAATTTCTTAAAAGTATCGAAATCAAGGATTATCAATCTTGATTACCTGAAATATATTTGTGTAAATATTCCATCAATCACTTTTTATTTCCCATTAAACATGTGTACAGCTAATATTATAATAACTACTATTATCCTAAAATTATGCCTGTCATCAATCAATATTTACTCCTCTTCGAGAACGATGTTGTAGCACCTGTTCCCCTTAAACAGCCTTCTCAATAAATATTCCTAAATAATTATTCGAAAAACATGTTCTCCTCGGTGATTTGTTGATTTACTAATTGAAGTGAGCATTTTATTTCAATAAAATAAAACACGTTTAAAAGGATTCGTAATTGTTTTGTTTTTTCACGACTCAAATGCTTTTTGTGAATAAGTAAGATAAATAATAGAAATTATGGTAATTAATTTTGACAGAGCGAGATTGAAAAAGGAATCCATCACGTTCCGGCCTTGAAGCTTTATTGGAAATTTTCAAAGCTGGACGATTAAGTGCAATTTATTCTGTAACTTCCTTGATGTATTCAACTTTTCCTTATTTTAGTCTATTGTTGGAAAGCATCTAAAAAAACAAAGTATATTTAGTCACTACGATTTAAGAGGCTGTGGTTTTTTAACTTTTCATGTTATCTCTTTCAATGAATCGTAGCAAAACATAAATTGTTTTGTAAAATAAGTAACTAGAATCAATTTTTTTAATTAAAAAACAGAAAAATCTATTGTCAGAAAATGTGTTTTTGAAATGAATTTTTCTATTGATAAAGCGCTACATTAAAAAAATAAAATAAAAGTTGACAAACACAAGCCTGGCTATTAAGTTGTGTGGAAGAACTTCATAGTAGCCCAGTCAAAGTCAGAGTTTTGAAATGAAAGCAATGAAGCTGAATTTTTGCTTATACCTTCGTTTTGGCCTTCTAAATAAGAGGTGAAAAGTCACCGACCTCAGTGTTAGCATAATTAGATATTCAAGGTCTAAGGTCAGAAAAATCAGTTTTTTTCAAATATCTCGATTTCTATACTTCGGACGTCAATCGAGAAATTTACAAAACTTATAGATAGTAAAATTCTCTATAATTTTGGGTCTATTTATTTATTTATATATTTTTTAGGATTAATCATTTTCTAGATATAGCGCGGAGAAGGAGAAGCGGGCACCGGTTCAGACAAACATTTGCTTCTAGTGCCTTCCATGTTCTCAGAAAAAATGTCAGCAGCAAAGTTATAGAACATTAAATTTTCTTTAATTTCATATGTACGCTTCTGACACTTGAATCAAATATTTGTCAAAAGGTGAGATAACAAATTTTATTTTCGATAATTATCGATTTTTTATAACGTAAATCTCGAAAACCATTGAGAGTTGGACAAATATGTATAGATACAATTTCATAGGAACTTTAATTATTATTTGAAGCATATTTTTCTATAATCCACCGTTTTTTTAGATATAATCGAAAAACCTAAACATGGGATCTTCAGTATATTTATCTTCTAACTACTCATAACAAAGCTGTGAAGTCAGAAATAGTCCCACTCTATACCTCTTGTTGGGAAGCTATTGGTCGTCTAGAACTAACTTAATGTGAAATCGATTTCCTACTTTGCGTTCCAAATTCAGAAAAATGTAACAACGTGTGATGTTTAACATTACAACAATGGCAAGATCCCTTTGAGGTACACTCTCGAGCTCATGTCCCGCTGAGCAACAATTAATGCAACGATTGAGCGATTTTATTTGATGGTATCTTTGGCGAGGAGAAAGCGAACGAAATTGTGAGCACTCCAAAATTTTATGATCCTTTGAGCAAATGGGACATTTTATCGATTGATCCGAAACCCTCATCGACATAACACCTGTTTAGGGTGGCTAAACAATTTATTTTCAAAATTTGCAGCTGGGCTAGTAATGGAATTCGTTTGAAATTGCACTTATTGTTGTTGAATGAATTTGGCAAAATCTCTAAAAACTGGGATAGCCGTTTTATCAATTTGTTCTGCTTCGAACTTTTCTCTTGTTCGATTATCGACTAATCTGAGACCTAATTTGCACAGAATGAAACCTGCCGGATCCGGTAAATTTGATTTTATAAAGTAAAGGTATTCTCGCTCTCAAGCAAGACTGACGAAAATTCTTCTAAGGATTTTAAATTAATTTTAGCAAAGGGTTTGAAATTTAGAATTTTAATTAAATGATTAGTTGCTCAAATGCGTTTATTATTATAGCGTTTTAATAAAGCTTCCCAGGCTTGATCGTATCCATCAGATGTAATAGCGATTTAAGATAGTGAAATTTGTATATATTATTAATATTAGGGTTGGATCAGCGAAATAAACGTTTCTTTAATGGAAGGCCAATTGTTAACATTTCCATCAAAAGTCGGTATAGCAAGAGTTGGTAGTTTGAAAAAATTACTATTTTTGGATGTATCCGGTGATGTAACAGTTTTACTGTCATCACTGCCATGATTAGATTTAATACCACAAGATAATTTTTCATAATAAAGTGAATAAGTGGTTTCCTTGAGGATTTGATAACTATCGAAATTCTTGGAAAGTTGTTTGCTTAATTTTTTCAAAGCCAAAAATCGTGATTGAAATTTTTCAAATTCACTATCCAAAAGTAAAAGGCGGGCTTGAAATATCTTTTCTTTTGAATAATCGGTATGAAACTCTAAAGCAATATTATGGGAATGTTTTATGTCGGCTGCTAATTCCTCGACATCAACCTCTGGTATTCAGGCTCGAGATTAAGTTTTGGATCATTTTTAGGAGGCATGATATAATAATATGCAGTATACAAAGAACTATACTTTAAAAAAAAAAAATAATCAAGGACACCAACAAAGCAAAATAAGGCAATGCGGAGGACCAAAATAATTATTTTTTAAAAAACCCGGCCCGTACTAGACCAAAATATGTTGGGAAGAGAGGCTTACTTTCTTCTTATTAATATCTATTTTAATTATAAAAACAATTTGGTTACATAATTTTCTATGTATAATGGTTCACTAAGATAGTAATTATGCAATAATATATTACAATAAGAATTAATATAAATAATTTAATTAACTATTTAATAATGATTTATTTAATTTTGTGCATCGTTTAAGGACACCCACTTTACAGAAGCTATGTCCCATCAGGGTCCCTCGACCTCAGTGTCTATCAACGACTGAAATAACATAATATAAAAATTTATATTTATTATTTATAAATTATAATTATAATTTTAACTTATATTTAAAATAGAAAACTATGACTTCAGTCGTGTAGTATATATAATATACAGTACGTATAATCTTGATCGATATCTTAAGATCGATATCATTTTATCGTCTGTCACCTACTTCCAGTTTATTTCAATCTTTTAGTCGCTATTTTTCCAGGGGGGTAGGTTATCCTCCTCCGTTCACTCGAACTCCAAAAATAAAGTCCAAGTTCGAACTAATGATGACTTCTGTTACACCTTCACCTATTCAACTGGAGAAAAAACAAATAGAAAAAAAAAAAAAACATGATCTCTAGAGTACAGGCGTTTCGACCTGCCTTGCAGGTCATCTTCAGGGTGATTGTTGTCTGGTTGAAGACTTGCCCAACAATGATTGATGACGATGATGGATTGTTGGAGTCTTCAACCAGACAACAATCAACCTGAAGAAGGCAGGTCGAAACGTCGAAACTTCAAATATAAAGTTTTTTTTATTTAAAAATCTGGATGTTTTAATTATACCTGACTGCATCACTGACCATTTTTCTACCATCACACTAAATCAATGTTGTTAACTTTCAATGAACTTTCTGAGGTTAGGGAAATAGAGAATATCAAACCTCTTATACACTACCTCGTATTATGGAAGTTTAAATAACAAAATACAAACATATAAAACATACAATCCACGTTAAAAGTAATGTTATTGACTTCTGCTATATTTTCTCACATTAGGGAGGTAGAAATGAGAAATAAGAAAACCAAACTTTTAATAAACTTTCTCACATTTTTTTTTAAGCTGGAAGTGTTTTATTCAGTTAATCTGTCTCACTCCATATATTATATCCATAAGTAATATGGATGGAAAAACCATCCATTTACAGAAGATCACAATGAAAACTTCTCACATAAAATAAGAGAAAATAAAAAAACATCAACATATAAGACACTAAACCCATGTTGAAACTTAGTTAAATTCTGCTAATTGTTCGTACATTTGAGAAAATGAAACAAGAAAAAATAAATACATAAAGCACTAAAATATAGATAAAGTTAAAACTCGAAACGGAACATGAGAATCGATCTGTAAGAACAAAGCGGGTTTGACCAATTTGATGGAGCAATAGTTACCCAAGATATAATTTTCCATAATCATTATTAGAATTATCACCATTCATACAAAAATCCTGTTATCAACGAAACTGAAACCTGATAAGAACGAAGCATCGGTAGTTTAGTGGTAGAGCGCTCAATTTACAATTGACTAGAGCAACCCAGGTTCGATTCCTGGCCGATGTATCATTTCTTTTTCATCATTTTTTTTTTTTTCGGAACAGCATGATTAGGTTCCGTATAGTAATTAAAGTAAACAAAAAAAAAAAAAATATCTAATTGTTTGAAATATCTATTGATTTTTCAATCAATTTAATTTTAAAAACTATTTACAATATTGTATATAATTTCACTATTGAAAAAACAAAATAATAAATCAATTTGCGATATATTACGTTTTTTTATATCAATATAATTTATAACAATATAATCAATCACTAACAATTAAATTATTCAATTATATAATTTTGGAAATATTAAAAATGTTGGTTAGTAAAGCCTATAATATTTCCAGATTCACGACGTTTCGCCAGACAGTCTAGTGGCTTACCCACTGAGCTACCCACTGCCTTCCAAATTCAAATCAGTACAAATACTAAAGTGTAGCCATTTTTTTTTCCCGAATATAGATCAATTATATATTCTGAAAATATAAGCTGAATTTTTGCACATATCTTTGTTTTAGCCTGCTAAATAATGGGTGAAAAGTCACCGATCAGCACGTTAGCATAATTAGATATTCAAAGTTAAAGGTCACAAAACTCAGTTTTTTTTTTCAAATATCTCGATATCTATACCTCGGACGTCAATCGAGAAGGTTGCAAAACTTATAATAAAATTCTCTATAATTTTAGTTCTATTTATTTATATATTTTTTAGGATTAATCATTTTCGAGATATAGCGCGGAGAAGGAGAAGCGGGCACAGACAAACATTTGCGTCTAGTGCCTTCCACGATCGTTTCTCAGAAAAAAAAATGTCAAAATCAAAGTTGTAGAGCATTAAATTTTCTTAAATTTCATATGTAAGTGTCTGGCATTTGAAATGTTTGTCAAAAGGTGAGGTAACAATTTTTATTTCCGATAATTATCGATTTTTAATTACAATATCTCGAAAACCGTTGAGAGTTGGACAAATATGTATAGATACAATTTTATAGGAACTTTAATTAGCTTCAATTTTCATTTGTTTTTTATTTTTCTATAATCCACCGTTTTCGAGAAATAATCGAAAAACCTAAACATGGGATCTTCTTCTCTTCCCCCACCGTAAACTGGGGAATGCCGTTCCCTCAGGGTCTAGGATGTGCATATTTAATGCACTCTACACCTCTCATTTCAGCACTCTGACAAGGGTCGCACTTTTCCGCCAAAACACGTTTGTCCGGCATTCTTTTGACTATAACTCTGAAATTAATGTTCGATACCAAATTTATTTTTTCTATCTGAATGCTGGTTAAATTCTCGATACCAATTGTAGTACTGAAAAATCGATCTTTGATTCCGATTTTTTTAATAAAAAATAAATTGTTAGTCTATATGAGAGCTAAAAGACCGAACCAAATAGCATTTTTTCATTTACAACATGTAATATATAAGTTAAATACAATTCAGACGATTAACAATAATTTATTTTTTCTTCTTAAAAATATCCTATACATAGGGTTTCCTTTATTTCTTCAGGAATCAAATATGCTACAAAAGCCTAAAGTCGGACTGATATTTTTCTTGATTTCCTTTTCATAGTGAATTAGGGTACGAAAATCAGTATAAACTTGTAATGAAATAAAAATATTAAATTTCTTTAGTAAAGGTTGAATAATAAAAATTATTTTAAAATACAATACCAACTTTATGTTTTCTTTAACAAAACTAAACATAAATGACATTTTTCAGTAGCACTTTATTAAAACTTCTACACTAGAAGGTCTCAAGGCCATCTTCGTTTCAGACGCCTCGGAGGATTATCAGGAATGGAGTGGGAAGCAAGTTGAGAAACTAACGGATTTGAGTGGTTATGGAGCTTAATATGAAAGGATAGGTATCTGGTGTGGGCTTAATCAGCAACATATGGAACATTAAGATCTTTATGGATAAGTTTATTGCTGACAAAGTAAGGAGCATTGAGGATTATTCGAAGGATTTTGGATTGTAAGGATTGAATACGAGATGAATAGGATGGTTAAGTGGAGCCCCAAAGCTCAACTCCGTACGTCCAAATAGGTATAATCACAGTCATGTATATTAGTCTTTTGTAATTAATTGGGAGCTTTGAACGTTTGTCTAGTAAATGTTGAAGCAGTCTGAAACGACGGGCAGTTTCATGTCGTTTTAGTCTTTAAAAAAAAAAAATAAATAAAAAAAAAAAAATACATAAATAAGATTTTAATTATTTTTTGTTTAAGTTATAATATTTATTCATATCAAAATTAAAGAAAATGTAACTGCTTTGATCAGTTACAAGGTCATGGACCAAAATTATTTTTCATTCATGATTTGATATTGAATGGCCAAATAAAAAAAATATAAAATACTTTCTCTAATGTGTATAAACTCACAACTGCTGATTTGCAAATAAAAATAATGAATGACTTTTTTTAAATTTCAATGAACAAAATAACAACCTAAATTAAAACAATAAAATAAGATAACAAGCGAGTTAAGACTGTCTGATTAGATTAATCGATTTAAATAAATTGATATACAAATACGGCACATGAGCTATAAACACTCGACGATTCCAGACTGACATTGATCTAGTATCGATACTTTCTTCTCATATCGAACCAGTGAAGAGAATCCCTTTCACCAATGAGGCACAAGGTCTCCTTGCGATGGATAGAATTAGCACTAGCCGCTGAGGTACAAGGCCCAGCTCGGTCACTGGCTTGGAATACCAGAGCAGTCCCGCCCAAACTGTTAACCGCTGACAGTTCTTGCCCAACCAATCCCCATGGCCCTTCACCTCTAGTAACCAGTGACTTAGAGTAACCGAATAGTGGAATTGTAACTGTCACGTATGACAGTTACAAGATTTGGCCTCATTTGAGTCCGTAAAAAAAAAACATTCCAACAGAAAAAAAAATAGAATAAAAGAAAAAACTGTAAATAGAAAAAAGAGAAAGAAAAAAGGATTACAAACAAATAGGCGTTAATATTATAAACACAATTGCAAAGAAAAAAGTTGACAAAAAATAAGAATTATAAAGAAAAACATCATCTTTAAAAGAATTGAAATAATAAAACTTTAAATGTGTGCTGATGTTTCATGTCTGACATACTTTATGATTACATTATTCGATTGCTTGCATTGTGAAACATCCATATCATAAGAGATTGTCAGGTTGAAGAGAAAGAAGATGGTGAAAGAGGAGTGTTTTAAATGTTCCGAGGGAAGAAGCATTGCGAATGCAGGGAGGGCTGGAATTCCAGAGAATAGAGGATCGGACAAGGACCGTTGGAATGCATTACTTCTGTGTGATGGAGTGTAGAGATCGGAAAGACGAGATCATGAATGCAGTGATTTAATTGAGGACTTGAATTGCAGGATACTGTAAATGAAGGGAGGGTGACGTGTGTTGATAACTTGGAATAGGTAGGTGCCAAGGAAATATTTTCTGCGGAAGGAGGGGAAGAGCCAATTTAACTCGGTGTAGGGATGCGAAACATGGGGACGTCTCAAGGTTCCGAAGACAAACCTTATGAAACAATTAATGATGCGTTTTAACCTGTCGTCGAGAACCGTCGA
Source organism: Euschistus heros (assembly GCA_003667255.2). NCBI lineage: Eukaryota > Metazoa > Arthropoda > Insecta > Hemiptera > Pentatomidae > Euschistus > Euschistus heros. The sequence goes on along the minus strand of RCWM02000468.1, from coordinate 776,647 downwards.
GAGCCCGCCATACATCACGCAACCATAGTCAAATTGGGGGAAGATAAAAGAGGATTCTAAAATTTACGTGTGGCTAAGAGAAGAAGATGATGTGAGCGGTGAAATAGTTTTAGGATACCGATTCACCTTCGGGAAATTTGGGCAATATGGGATTTCCAGGAGAGGGTTTGATCAAAGGTTCAGTCTAAATTTTTAACAGATGAGTGGAAGGTTATTGGATGACCATTCAGGAATAATGTGGGAAAGTTGGAATTCGAACGAAGAAGGGATCCTATGGCAATAGCTTGAGTTTTAGCTGCGTTTAACGTTAATTTGTTCAGATTTGTCAAGGCCTGAACGTTAACAGGTTCAGATTTGTTTTGATTTTTAATGTAGCCAATGGGCTGTAGTTGTAGTTTTTTTTATAAATTTTTTATTTATTACCAAGCAGGTTATCGATGGTGATCAAACCATTTAAGGTACGGTTCTAATGTATTTTTATTACATCTGTTACGGTGAATCAAACAAAGGATACGATGATGATATTAATACAACGGAGTTTTCTATAGCGTAACTATAGAGATCCGCAGCCTGACTCAGATTAGAGAAACTGTAATGTATTGCCTATCAAGTCTTCAGCTAACAGTAAAGTGTGATTCACCGCCATCATCGGCGATCGAGGAACGCGGATTCTGTCTTTAGAAATAAATATGTAGTTTCTACACTTAGTCACGTGTAAATTCGTCATCAGATATATCTTCCATTCGTCAGCTGTAACTTTCATTGCTACTTTTATTAGGATAAAAAATAATTAAATGAATAAAAACTCTTATTTGTAGCATTGAAGGCATAGCAGTAGCAAGTCTGTAAAACTAGTGATATATAGAATAAATTGAAGTTCTATTTTACTATTGTTTTAAAGGGGGAGTATGTGCAATGTATAATGACAGACGTGATACCGGCGCATGCTCTTGATCATATGGGAGAAAGAGTGTTTTGTTAGAAAAGAGTAAAAATCAGGTGTGAAGAAAAAAAATAGATACCAGTGATTTAATGCAATAAATAGTTAGTGTTTGAACAAAAAACGCTATTGTAAGAGTGGAAGAAGAAATAACACTGGAGTATGTTTGTGCCCTCTCTCCTTCTGTATATCTTCATCTGTTTAAGTATGTTAAATAAAACAGTTTTATGGGCAATTAAGTGAATTAATTAGACATAGATATTCAAATAATTGTAATTAGGATAACCTTTAAATTAGATATCATTACAATTAAGGTTTATATTGATAGAATGTTTGTTTATGAACTATTAAATATTTAAATTCTTTAAATATTAAATAACCACCATATTTTCGATTTAGATTTATTAATAAAACTGTTTGTATAATTGTCTTTATTCAATGATGGTCATGGTTATTTCAGTGCAACTGTTATATATGTCTGTTATTCGAATAGATATATACTTTGAGGAATATTACGAAGACAACAATGGCGGAATATCCTTCCGATAAATATTGTAATATTTAAAAATATTATCCTTAAGGACAATAATGGCGGAATATACTTTGGATAGCTTAAAAACCGTTAAATCCTGGAATAATTAAAAATATTATCCCATTATTAAGGACGAAAAACTAATAAAATCGTTTAATCTTAAAAAAATATAAAAATATAAATAGAATTCTTAAGGACGAAAACTAATATATATATATATATACTATAAAAATATATCAATTACCAAGGAGAAATTAATATTAAGGTGTAATTACAAAAGCAATAATTCTCCCATATTTATTTATTAAAAATCATATGATGTTACATGATTGTCCAATAATAATATTTTATTTCATTATTTGCGACGTTTCATGGTCATTGCCACATTATCAAGCTCTTACAAATTTCCAAAAATACAAGATCCATTTCCACAATAATCTTTAATCGACTAAAAGTCTTGTCACTGGTATCATGTCAAATCTCAAAATAACGAAAAAAATAAAAACTCTATTAGAACTAAAATTTTTGTTCATATTTCCACCTTCATTATCACTGTCCATTATAAAATATAAAAATATAAATAGAATTCTTAAGGACGAAAACTAATATATATATATATATATATATATATATATATATATATATATATATATATATATATTGTGTGTGTGTGTGTGGCCCAAAGATGTCCTTCCATCATCTTAAAACAGCATCCCTAAAGACAAAAAACTAATTCTAATTTTGGCAGGAGAGTGGCCATGGATGTCCTTCGGCCTCAAAAAATCGTCAGATCCTGGCAGATCTGAAAAACAGTAACCTATCATGGAATACAGAAGATGGAGTTCTAATGAATCTCTTTATTGTTTCCGCAATTTCCATTTATTTCAAGTTTTAACCTACAAGTTCTTATGTATAGTGCGTTTCATAACTATAAACAACATTTGTTTTGTTTTTTAACCTAAAATTTTGTTTAATAAGAAAGCGAGAAAAGAGGGTTTTGAATTTAAATGGTTCGAGGTTTTTTGTTTTGTTTTTTTGTTTGATTCATGATTTTTTTAGAGCGTTGGTGTGGCCAGTGTGGTCTATCATTTCCAAGTATGCTTGATATTGTTCTTTTGAAGAAAGACATAGCCGAAGAGATTCATTCTAATAAGGGAAGAGTTGAATTTTGTTTCTGCCAAAAGGGAATTGAAAAAAAAAAAAAATTCAACTAAAAGTTTATTTTAAGTTAAATGGCATGTATGTAAGTATATTTTTGAAACAGAATTACGCCCGATTCACCGGCCAGTATTTACGAACCTAGATGTACCGATAAAAACTATCGGTTTAGGTTAGTTCGTCCGTTGAGTAAATTTTCCATTGGTTCCTAGATTATTCATTATAATTTAAAATAATAAAATCGTTCAAAACTAATACAGAATTTCATGTAATTGAACAGACAAATAGCCCCATATTAAATTTGTATCCAATACGAATGGAAAAGCCAACCAGACATAGGGAAAGATTTTAAACCATCAACCTGTCCTTTACACCTATCTTTATATTCAGTTCCTCTGGGTCCTGATATATATATCAGAAGTCCTATTAATTTTCCCTCCTAAGAAGAGGATTTTTTTTCTTACATTATAAAAACTCATTTACATGACTGTGATTGGACCTATTTGGACTTGCGGTATAGAGTTATGGGAACCCACCAAACCATCCAATTCATCTCGTATCCAATCCTTACAATCCAAAATCCTTCAAAAAATCCTCAATGCTCCATACTTTGTCACCAATAAATTTATCCATAAAGATCTTAATGTTCCTTATGTTGCTGATTTAGCCCAAACCAGATACATATGCTTTCATAGTTAACTCCTTAACCACTCATTTCCCACATCCCACTGCTTTCTCAATAATCTTCCAGGGTTTCTAAAAATAAGAGGGCTTAGTGACTTTTACCTTCTAGTGTGAAGCTTTTATGGAAATTCTACTGATGAATAGTTCTTACGAGTTATTAACATGCTTTGTAATCACTATTAACACATTTACTTGATATATATATTGTATATAGTTGTAAATATAAATAAAAAATATATATTTTTTTCTTTTTATTAAACGAACTATTTTAGCGCTGGTACGCATTGTGTATGTCACCGGGCCTCCAAGTTGATCCATGGCTGATATGATAAATTAAAAATAAATAAATTTCTACCTATTATCATAAAAAAATAAAACAATCTATGGCTCTGGATATTCGCAGAATGTATGTAAATTAACTGGTAAAAATGTAATAGCTAAACTCATTAATTACAATCAGCTGATTTAAACATATGGCAGCTGTGTAATAATACAGCATCGGTAACTATAGTAACGGCCTCCAACTTTGTAAAGAGATCTTCATGTGTAGATTTTTTATTGAAGTGCTACTGATGAGTAGGGTAAATGCTCCAGTGGTCGACACTGTACTAGTCGGTCCAATTTTAGAACCAAATAATAAGCTTCCAGGTAATTTTTTTTCTTATCAGTTTTACTATTGCCCGAAAATTCATTACCTTTTGAATCAGAAGCGGAAGTCGCAATGGATATTTTGGTGGGAATTACTTATAAGTTTGTATTGTTGACTTTGCACCTTTGGTCATTTGTCAAAGTGGTAGCAACACAACTTACTACTGCTAAGAGTGGTTAGAATAAATTTGATTTCTATTGCCAATACTGATTATAATTCACCTGTTGTTTGTTTTTTTATTAATGCTAGGTTAATTTCCTCCTCATTTGTAGTTTTTGATGTTTTATTTTTCAATTTTTTATAATGTGAGAGGGTGTCAACTACTAGAGCATATTTCTCCTTACTTTTTCAGTGGGTGGCACCCCTGTCCACAACTGGCTCATATGGACAATAAAAAATTTTAAACATTTTCAACCAACTTTTTTTTAAAGTGTGGAAGCTATTTTCAGTAGTCGACAGGGGTGTCAATATTGACACAGTTGATGTCGACTTCTAAAACACCTCTAATATTTCACTTTCTGGGTAGTCAAAGAAGGTGGGAGGGAGAAATATTCTTAAATATAATCCTAAAAAGATGGTAAAAGCTGTAGATAATGTGAAAAGGAAAATCGCTGTTGCCACTGCAGCAAAACTTCATGGAGTTCCAAGAACTATATTAATTGGAGGTGAGAGGAATGGTTCTTTTAGAGAGAAACATGAGACCGCCTTCGATACTTCTCCCAAATGAAGAGAAGAATCTGGTAGCCTGGATTCAACATATGGCATAAGTTGGGTTTCCCGTTACAAATATTCAAGTTGTTGATAGCGTAGAGCATTTACTAAAGGAATTACAAAGAGAGACCGTTTTAAAGAATGGTCGACCAAGACGACCATGGATTGAAGCATTTTTGAGGAGGAATCCAATTGTTTCTCAACGTACTCCTGAGAGTACGTAGCCTTTTTCCTGAGAGCCAGCTTTTTGTGCATTGGATCCTCAATCATCTACCTTGACACAGTGTTGCTTACCAAGCCCTTTCAAGTTCAAGTTGTGTCGCCTAGAACCTCCGCAAAAAAAGTCTCAGGGAGAAACTTACCCTGGATTCGTACTTTCTGAATCATGGAGAGAAAACTCCAAGAACAAGCAGAAGAAGAAAAAATGATTTGGAAGAAATGAGAAAGAAAATGGCAGCAGAAAGAGGTCGAAAAAAGAAAAGAGAAGGAAGAAATGAAAAAAGGAAAGAAATAGACAAGAAGATCAGAACAAGAAGAAAGGAAGCCAAGAAGAAAATTATAAAGTCTTCATCATCGGAAGAAGAGTGGGTACCATCAGGAAAGAGCTCCGACACTGATTTGCTTGGTTGAGGAAATTATTTCAAAACACGATATTTTATCACCATTGGTGTGTTTTCAAAATATGGAACAACAAAGCAACGAAACCAGCATAATCGACATGACATCAACAGATGGTAATATAATTGAAAAACCTATCTTTGAAGTTATACTAGGAAAGCCACTGTCAAACTTACAAGAACCTCAAATAGCCTACGTAGTACCGTAGGCACAAAAACAAGTGCCCATAATTAAGGAGGATATGCATAATGTTTTTATGAAAGGGGGAACAAAATTAAGGATTATTAACAAAAACCAAATTATGGAAGAAGTTTCTTCACCACTGATTTTTGGAAGTACCCCCCCTGAATACCAGATATCAGTTTCCTGGTCACTGTAGATTATTGAAATAAACAATTTAATTGCTTGTTTGTTAAATGTGTTATTGAGACTATTTTCTAATATATATTTTATAGATAAATAAACAGATTTTTTATTGTTTTTTAACACCTTTTTGAGTTCCAAGCACCCATGTCAGCTACTGAGTCATTGGATTTTCGACAGTGTCGACTACTGAAGCAAAAAGGAGTTTTCGATTTTGTGGGTTTTTAAGTTATAAATGTTTAATTTTTAGCTTTAAAAAAATTACCAGAGGGTCCTGAAAAAATTGTGGCCAGGAAAAACAAAACTGCAAGCTAAGATTTCAGAATTGTTTGTTTGTTTATTTCGTTTAACGTCACTTTATGCTGCTATGGCTAATCGGACGATGCTACGGTGGGAGTCCTAAATTTTGCCTATCCAGGTATAATTAGGATAGGGATCTTTAACGAGTACCTGACATCGCACAGGCTCGGGACCCCCATTTTACGTCCCTTCCGAAGGACGGCATAGCTAAGGATTTTTTACTCCCTTTAAAAAATCCTAAGGTCATCTGCCGGGCTGCGAACCCGCGATCTTGGGTTTAGTAGGTTGCTATGCTAACCACTACACCACAGGTGACCCCTAAGATTTCAGAATTAATCATCAATATAAGTAAAAATGTAAAGTTTTGAGCTGAAGATGTCGAGCACTGGAGCATTTACCCTAGTTCTTTTCAAGTTTTGATATGTTATTGTAAACTTTTTAAACACTTTTATTTAATGTATACTTGTACAGTTATAAATTTCAATAAGTTTGATGAAAAAAATAATTTAATACATATACGAGTAATAGCAAAGTACCTCTGTTTTTAGAAAAGATGATTAATAGAATTGGCAAATAATGCATCAATCCTAATTGATCATTCTGTGCTATCATGCTTACATCAAGTAGATAATCTAGTTTGACACATTGAGGTTAACCCGTTTCAAGGACTTCATAACACCACTGGTTTTGTATGAGGGCAGGTTATCATGGCTTGTCCGTCTGGTTGGGGCTATGACCTATAGTTAACGGAGGAATATGATCCCTATAATACTCTGACATATAATATTATCATAATATCTTTACGTACACTGCTCACGTACTTACCATAAAGAGGTGATTGTACCAGCTTTGATTCATCCTTCACCCACATGTACTTCTCGGATCACGCACTATCTTTCGAGTAGTCACTCGTATATAGTGTACACGAGAATACTACTCAGACAATATGAGATTCTAGAAAAAATAGCCGCTGCTAACCCGGAGTTCAAGGTTTCTCGAAATTCCCATTTTATAATTCGTTTTCTCAGAGGCGGAGGCAGGGCGTGAACATTCAAATCAGCGATAGTTGTATAACGAGCCACGCTAGAAGTAGCACAATTCTCTTTTTGTAAGATCCGGTTCCCGATAAGGTAATTGGCTGGGGGTATCGCTATTCTTTTATTTTTGTTTTAAATTCAAAAAAAGGTTTCCTATTGAATACTTTATTTTACAATCATCATGTTAGTAACATGTATACAGGATTGCACTACGTCTCTATTCATTGCACATTTTTCTTTTCTATAAACATATATTTAACGTTATATATGAACTAAAAGATAATGGGGTGTATACAAATTTTTTTTTTTTAAAATGACCGTTTTTGAAACAAATATTTGTATTATATTTCTTTGGTATAAAATACAATTAACACGCAAAGTATAGTCCATTGTTATCTACCGTTATTACCCACCTGTTTGCCAATTGCTCGATGCCACGCTGATACCATTCCTTGGGATGGCTGTCAAAGAACTCTTGGACAGCATTTTCAACTTCCGTAAAATTATCAAATTTTTTCCCTTGAAGAAAATGGGCCATGGATCGAAACAAGTAGTAATCCGAAGGTGAGAGGTCTGGACTATATGGTGGATGAGGCAGGAGTTCAAACCCATAAACTTTTGTAAAATTGTTGAGGAGTAAATTCGTGAGGGACCAGTCTACAGGTCTTTTTCACCTTCCCCATGGAGAGAAGATGATAACTAATGTATATTTCGACACACCACACTCCCTGGCAAGTTCGCGAGTACTTGTGGACGGATTTGACTCAACAGCTTCCTTCAGAACCTCATCAATATCCATTAATGTTCTCCCGGAGCCCTTCTGCCTTTCCAACGTCATATCTCCACCTCTAAATTTTTCAAACCAACTCCGCGCAGTGCGCTCTTTAAGGACACCTTACCCTTCATATTTAATAATTTCACGAGTTGGTTCAGCAGCTGTGAAATTTTTTTTCCAGTAATGTCTTAAAATTACGAGAATTTCGAAGGACACTGTTATGTTACTTCTTTGAAATTAGGCTTTTTTTTCAAGAGGTCCAGTGTTTTAGAAACAAGCTCAGTGAATGCTCTAAAGGGATTATTAAGTATTGGTAAATAATAAAAAGCAATAAGATATTTACAGACTTTTGAACTCTGGAATTTGATACAACGGTCATTTTTTTTTATACGCCCTATTATAATGGGGATTGATAATTGTTGTTTCTTCATGTCGTGTACTCAGTTAGGTATGTGTTCGTTCTCTTGTTTATTCCGAAATCTGTAACCTTCTTCTGTTTTATATAGGACTCTAGCATTCCCCGTCGCGACTTCGCTCGCTCTTATACGAGAAAACTTATATAATTTTAACTAATAATTCAAGTTATATATCTTTATCGATAAAAATATTAGATAAAGTTTTTAAAATCTAAATTGAAGTATGTAATAATGCATTATTTCCTCAATATTTCCACGCATAGCAGTAATTTTTAACTTGGTACCATTGTACAGATTATGTGGTTGAAGTTCACGTAAAAATATAATTTGACAATTTTTATTAGAGTTGGTAATGAACTTGCAGATAATGGACTGCATTATCAGTGCTTACAACTAAAGGCCCTGGTCATATTTTCACACCCAATATTAGATAGCAAAGGATTGAAATTTGGGTTTGGTAATAATTTATATTCGGCAGAAATAATTTTATGGATTTCATCTAATTGGATTTTCATTTCTAACCATAAACTTATATGACATGGTGGCAAACCTCGTTTCAGCCACTCAACGTTGTACATATAATTTTTTATTATTGTTGTAAGCCTACCAAGAACTATAAAAATGATGTAGTTAAAATTTGGTACAGATTTTGGTTTTAATACTTTTAACATTGCAAACTCTATTGCAGAATGGCACCAGGCACATATCTTTCCGGTTTTAAACTTCATTAAAATCACACGTCACAACATATATTTATAGTTTTTAAGATAATAATTTAATTGAATTAAGCAAGTTTTATTATCAATTTTTAAAACTTGCTTAATTCAATTACGGGGTCTTTAGTAGTTTTAGAGTCATCTAGAAAGCTGTGCAATTGGTAAAAATTTAGAATGTGGCTTTCTTTATCTTTGTCTATGATTCCTTTTAAGGGCAAGAGTTGATCGTATAATGTGTGGTTTTGTGGAGTGAGAGGTGTTTCAGGGATTTGTGTTTGTTTGTCTGCTTTACCTTGTTTTCTTCCTTCATGTTGAACTGGGTGGACTGACATTTCCTTCAACTCAGAAGATAATAACATCTTATCTGAAAAACTTATCTTCGGTTCTTCTGTTGGTTCTGTTACATCTGGAAGGAAATCCTGATTTTGCCATGAGTGTTGTTCTTTTTTCTGAATTGGTGGCATTGTTTTTTATTACAACCATTTTCCTTGGAGGCATCAGTATAAACAAAAAGGAAATCTTTATATTTTGATTTGGACTCAAGAAAAAGTTTTTGTATAAAATCTTGCGGATAAGTAATTTTTTTGTACGAGAAAAGTGAGAAGTCGAAGGAGGCATTGATTGTTTTCCATGGGGCATAGAATAGGGATGAGCTAAGTAGATATTTGGAATCTGGAATAGGTCTGATAGGAGTGGATAATCAGAAATTCGGGGAGGTATTTCATATCTACTTAATTCGAAAAAATCTTTGTTCGACTTAAGGCGACCTAAGAATTTTAATAGCAAGTAGTGCCTGCGGAGCTCTACATCTTTAATAGATATCACACAGCACGCTTGATATGGGACTGGTTCTGAACGCTCCTCTTGTTCTACGTATCATTTTGTGGTGAATGGAGTCTAGTTTCTAGAGGATATTTTTAGCTGCATCACCATATACTTCGCATCCGAAATCTAAAACGGGTCTAATTAGGCACCGATAAATTCTTAGGAGTGAGTTTCTATTGCAGCCAAAGTTCAGGCCTGAAAGAGTTTTGATAATATTTTCTTTTTTTGTTATTTTGATATTATGTTATCGATATGGAATTTCCATGTAAGTTTTGAAGACTATACCTAAGTATCGAATATTTTAATTTTTAGATCTATATAACACCTTATCTTAGTAACCTCTTCTGAATGGTAATCGCCACCTATCGGTCAATTTTCAAACTGCACTGTGCGCTACATATTTATTGTTTTTTAACTACAGTTTATATGTATACTATATACTTATATATATTATCTGTACCATGTATAGCATGTTGTATAAATATGACTGTCACTAACTGTATAAAAATACTGTAACATGTTGCATCCTGCATTGCATATTACCTATCAATATTAGAACTAATCTAGTCACAAAACAATGAAAAAAAAATAAATTAAGATACTTTTATAGGCTAAACACATATTAATGTAATTTTAGGCGCGGTGGAAAAACTGGTTTTTAGAACCTCGTTTCAAGAAACATGGAAACGAAGTTGCTTGAAACTGAAAGATAGGATTATAGAGAGGACCGGTTTCTCGAGTGTGTATCGCCCCTTAGATCCACTAGAAATATTTCCACTTTAATATGTAAATGGCCCGTCGTTACAGACTACTTGAACATTTACTAGACAAACGTTCAAAGCTCCCAACAAAAGACTCATTTACATGGCAGTGATTAGACCTATTTGGACGTACGGAGTTCAGCTTTGGGGCTCTACTAAACCATCCAATTCATCTCGTATCCAATTCTTACAATCCAAAATCCTTCGAAAAATCCTCAATGCTCCTTACTATGTGACCAATAAACTTATCCATAAAGATCTTAATGTTCCATATGTTTCTGATTTAGCCCAAACCAGATACCTATCCTTCCATAGTAAGCTCCATAACCACACCAATCCAATAGTCTCCCAACTTGCTTCCTCCTCCATCCTGAGTAGTTCTTTACAACTTATTTACATGCCATTGTATTCACTGTCAACACATTTACTTTTTTTATAATATTTTGTACAGTTGTAAATATCAATAAATAGAAAAAAAAATGTAAATGAATTATTATTCAAATATTGCTAAATTATAAAATAAAAAAAAAATATTATTCTCAGGGAAGTGTCAATTCTCGATTCCTCTGATTGTTGAGAATAGAATCACTATTGAGAATCAATGATCCAAAATCGACCGATCGTTACCGATCGATAGCACTGTTTTTAACGATAGGTTTGTGATATCTAATTATATAATTATTGTACATCAATTCTTTTTCCTAATAATAAAAAATTATAATTATAAAATGAAGATTATAAAATCGATTCTTTTCACAAGAATCAGTGGAACCGAAAATCGATATTTGGAATCGACACATCTCTAGGTTTTAGTTATGATGATGAATGCTTAACAGTAGTATTCGAATTAAAAAAAAAAAATCCAATAGAAGATTTATTAATCCTCATTGTATCAACATTAATCATAATAATTTTGGGACCTTTATTCAAAATAATACAGAAGTGTTTAGTATACAAAAAAAATATACACATACACATGTGTATGTGTGAGTGTGAATTATTAATAACTATATATTGACGTTTCATGAGCAAATTACCTCTTAAATTTAACGATATTCATTTATTACTAATATCGATTTTATTAACCTGCCTACATCGATTTATTACGAACGAAGTAATCGTCGTGTTCCCTTTGTCGGCTCGGGCCACGGTAACGTATTGGCTCATCAGACCGTGGCAGGAACAGCAATAAAATGCTTCAATACAAATACGCAATTATTTACTGTTCTGCTCATGATCGTAAAATCTCTGATCGTCGTAGGTTCAATTCACCGCTATTTAAGCCTTTTGATTCAGGAAATGTTCACCGTTAAAATTGGAAATACCAGTTTCCTGTATCATTTGAGGTACGCACTATAGTATTGAAGAAGCAATATGCTAAGGAATTGATGAATTGTTTGTAACATCTATATTTATTTTGTTCAAAGATTGCTTCCAAATGTTAGACATTCTTCTTCAGTTGTCATATAAAAAAATAATCAATCTTAAAAGCTATTTGGACCTATGTACTTGAACTGTGGGGGACAGCAAGACCATCCAATACCATACATTTAATCTTTCCAAACCTAAGTCCTCGGAACAACTGTGCATCATATGTCACTGATAAAACAATATAATATGGCGTATCAAAAAAAAATGACCGTTTTATCAAATTCCATAGTTCAAAAGTCATAAATATGAAGGGGAAGGTGTCCTTGAAGAGCGCACTGTGCGGCGTTGGTTTGAAAAATTTAGAGGTGGAGATACGGCGTTGGAAAGGAAGAAGGGCTCCGGGCGGCCATTAATGGATATTGATAAGGTTCTGAAGGAAGCTGTTGAGTCAAATCCGTCCACAAGTACTCGCAAACTTGCCAAGGAGTGTGGTGTGTCGAAAGATACTGTTAGTCGCCATCTTCTTTCCATGGGGAAGGTGAAAAAGACCTGTAGACTGGTCCCTCACGAACTTACTCCTCAACAATCAGCAGAATCGTTTACAGAACTTAATAAGTCTCAACCTCAACCGCTCTTCTCTTTAGACCTCTAGCCTACCAAACTACCATCATTCTAGGGACCAGCGCCTCTTTTTTAACGATATAAAAAGAAGATTCATCAAAAGCAAAATATAAATTAGATACAGTCAATAATAAGGACTCTAAATTCTTTTCAGAGGAGCTTCTAAATTCTTTTGTATTTTAAAAGAGGAATAGAGGAAGAACTACTGACTTAGGGATGGATTTGGCGATTCCAGAAGGAAGTGTCACAATTAATAAAGGATCAGTAAATCAAAGGATTCAAATAGAATTAGATATAGAGATATTTCTGAAGAGAGGTGGATTAATTAAATATTAGGAGTGGAATTATATTGGATAATGTCATACATGAAGAAGTCTTGAACGTTCAGCAATGGTCAGGAAACAGCCACATCAAACTAGAGTGAAATTTCTTTTGGGTTACACTTTAATGCCGGCAGTACACACTCGCCGAGTGGCCCGTGGACGAGGGAAGGCGAACTTTATAGTAGATGGGTTGTTCAGTTTTATAAGCTAAAGCTAGTGTTTTATTGGAAGTTGATGAAGATGGATGTGAGGAGTCTGGTTACAGCAGTTGCAGCTATTGCAGCCTACGCATATTATTAGTATGTGTACATCGTAACCAGGAAAAATTTGAAAATAAAAAAAAAACCGATGAATTGTCTAAATGAAGCCCTGAATCCCGGGCTTAGGTGAGTGTGTACTGGGTCGGTTCGCCTCGTCGCTCGTTTCCTCTCGGTTCTTTGACTAGTGCCCAGAGACCGACTTTTTTTTCGGAGCGCTGCCGAGCCGAGCAGTGCCTTAGCGAACTAACACGAGGTGACCCAGTACACACTCGTGTTCGCCTGCATTCGTCTTGCCTCGGCGAGTGTGTACTGCCGGCATTAAAGTTATAATTATAGCTGAAAGAATTAAAAAAAAGAAAATGTCATGTACTTTTTTCGCAGATAAGTTAAATACATAATTTTTTTTTAAAAATGACAAAGATGTTTAAAATAATTTGTTATAAAACATCACAAAAAAAATTATCAAATAACTTTAGGATGATGAGAAAGCTATACATTTTTTTTTTTTTTTTTTTTACAAACCTTATCATAGAGTTAAAGAAGGTCCTTTCCCGCAGCTTCAAAAATATCATGAACAATTCCAACCCAAATGGTATTTTGGGACTCGTCTCGATTTTTTTCCTCTTCGCTGTACAGGTATAACAGCAAATCGTCTCATCCTAAAAATAAAAATAGGTAGGTAGGTGTCACTAACATCAGTGTATTCGAGAAAGATTTTATAGAAAAATTTAAGGGGTCGAGGACGTATGGTATATTGAGATCATTATGTAGGGTTTTGTTGGATACATAGTAAGGAGCATTCAGTATAGTTCGGAGGACTTTGGATTGGAAGGATTGAATGTGATTGATATTCGACTTCTTAGCTGTCCTTCGCAGTTCATGTCCATAAGTCCAAATAGATTTAATAATGGTTTTGTATATGAGAAGTTTGTTTTCAACGGAAAGAATAGATGTCCTGTTTAGTAGTCTATACAATTGGCTAAAGCGTTTGTTGAGTTCTTGTCTCATTAGAATCCAAGATACCGAACTGCGTCAGCTTTAGGTGGAATTCCATTGAAATAGATTGGAGGACAGGATTTTTGGTGGAGGGTAAAGGTTACGTTGGTGCATTTAGTTTCATTTACTTTGATCCGCCAATCATCGCACTAGTCTTCAATCAAAGATAAGTGGTTTTGGAGATTACAGGAAGCTATTAAAGAATCTTGTTTGTTTGTTTAGTTTCATGGCGTACAACTGCATCGGTTATTAACGCCATAATTTGTTTCTTATTTTATTTCTCCACATCTATATTTTATTCTTTCTTGTTTTTATTGATATGTTTTATATGGAATTCTATTTTATTGCCTACTTATCTTTTATGTCAAATTTCTTTTAACAAACCACTCAATTTCAAGACTTGAATACTAATTCAGTTTTTTCATTGTTATCACCCAAGATTTTTTGAAGGTCTTTATTTAGTCCTATGGTATTGAGACGTGATGTGAAAAAAGGGCATTCCAGAAAAATATGTATTACTGTTAGTATACTATTACAGTATTATTAAAGGATCTAATTGGGATGAAAGGATAGCAGTATCGTCAGAAAATGTTGCAAGGAAAGTATCAGGAGTGGTAGGGATATATAAAGCATAGAGAATATATAGAACTGGACCAATAACGCTACCTTGTGGAACACCTACCCCTATAACTTCATATTAAAGCGAAAATAATGGTTGGACTGCGAATTCACAGTTCGAGTAAGATAAAGCCTTTACCCCCTCCCTTCCCCCTCCCCTCCCCCGGGAAGATCCAAGAAAGCTTTTGAAATCTCAAGTCAAACTACACGAAAAAGAAAAGTTAAAGATGTAGTATAGTAATAAGTAAAGAACGTGAATAATTTGTTATTTGATTAAAAGCTTGTATTCGAGTAATCAGTAATTTTTAACCTGGTTAAAGTTACATTTATTAGTTAATTAAGGACCAAAATTTTTATTTTTGGTAATAAATTTTCATCTGGCAAAAATAATTTTATTGATTCTATCTGGTTGGATTTTGATTTCTAACCATAAAAGTATATGACAGTGTGGCTAACCGTGTTTCTGCCTCTGAACATTGGACATTTAAATGTTTATTATTGTAAATTGTATTATTGCAAAACCTTCCTAGAACTGTGAAGATGATACATTTAAAATTCGGTATACTTATATGGGTTGAGTAGTTTTACCATTGTACACTCAATTGCAGAGTGGTGCTACCTACTGGTCGATTATTAAACTTCAATGAGATCCACAAGTCGCTGGATCCACATCTCTTTCGTTTATTTAATTGAACATAAGTAAATTCATTATTAATTTAAAGTTCTGTATAACATCATAACTATGTAACCTCTCATGTAGAATGGCGCTTGTCACCTATCTTTATCTCTATCTTTAGGTAATTTTCAAACTTCACTGTTTTCCACAAATATAATTAAAACATGTAAATTTTATTATTCCTAAACTTTTCTTGGACTATAATCATGATATGGATAATATTTGGTGCAGGTGAGTTCAATAGTTTTAGTATGAATATAGGTGGGTCTTTTGGTCTTCAAGGATTGAAATATGAGTCCACCTAGGTATTGACGTCGGAAACTGGGGTAAAGCCACCAATTTCAGAATACCTGTAAGATATGTGAGAACGTCTGGAGATCCCGAAAATAAATCTAATAAAACAATTCATTCAGGGTGTCCCGAATTTAAATGGCAAAACTTCAGGAACTTATAGGGGACACGTTGGCAAATATGTACTAAGAGGAATAAAGCGTATTTTGATTAATACAAATGTTTACTATTTATTTATTTTACTGTTTTATTTTAAGAGCTAAACCTGCAATAATTTCCAAACAACTCAATACAAAAGGTAGTAGTTGAGTTGTGCTGTGATGATGGTCCAACGATCTTGAAGAGAAAAACATCTATAAATAGCAAGTTCTTTTTATTGTTTATAAAACGGCAATTTTATAGTTTCCTCAAGGTATAATGGTAGATCCAAGCCTACACAAAACATTTTATATAATCTTCACAATATTGATTCGCCACAGGTAGACTGCCCGATGACTGCCTTTAGTAGAAATTAGCATTTATAAATAAATAAAAAACAAATGCAACTTTAAATGTTTCTCGTCACGCTCAAATCGTAAACCCCTAAAAGGACGAATACACCAAACGCTAAAATTACGATTTCGGCGGTTGCCACGATTCTCCTTGAAGATACGTAAAATATTGAATCATGTGTCAAATGTATAATGGCGATGTAGACAACGAAGATAGCAATTTTATTATTGTCTAATGAAGTAAATAGCAGTCTTTGTACCTTCATGCTTTGAATTCTTATTTGTTTTTCAAGGATTTCCCACACACAATTGTCCGTTGTTTTTTATTTAGTTTCTCGAATCACGTCCTAAGCTATTTCCTTGATGCAGATTCGATACAAAAAACAAAAAAAAAAAAAAATTACCATGAGCAAATATTTATGTCGCAACGTGATAGGGCAATGTCAAAATAATAGATGTAATTAGAGAGGGCTTTATAATTATTGCTATGCACGATAGCAAGTTAATCGAAAATAAACACTCTTAAAATAGTAATGTCCATTAATAACCGATAAGTTCTAACTTATTCAAATAAATACATAACTAATACAGAGTACTATTGATTGAATTTTAATCGTTCTTATTACCAAAAGAACGCAACTGTACAAACAGATTTCGAACTATATGTTCAACTAAAATTATACCAACACCAGTGTTACTATTGTTTTTCTTATTTAAATCATTTGGTACAGTTATTGATTTGACAGAACGCCACGACATTGTAAACAGTTGTGAATTATTCAAGTATATTATATTCAATCATATTATAAACTTTATCCACATAATTTACTTTTTAAAATGTCAATTTTT
The DNA here is from genome assembly GCA_003667255.2 of Euschistus heros. Classification (NCBI taxonomy): domain Eukaryota; kingdom Metazoa; phylum Arthropoda; class Insecta; order Hemiptera; family Pentatomidae; genus Euschistus; species Euschistus heros. Next base: position 759,666 of record RCWM02000468.1, on the reverse strand, counting down.
TAATTTGAAAATATTTATTTAATTAAAACGTGGTTGTGAGAAATTTTCGAGGCAGTTACTATGGTTACCGATGCTGTATTACTACGCAACGGCCATATGCTTCAATCAGCTGATTTAAATTTTAAATTTAATTAAAAGGCAGTGCAGTCAGTAATGGTGACTTGTTGAGAATCCATAGAATTAAAACGTAGAAGAGACGTTTTAAAATAATCTATTTCTATTACTTTTTTAGTTTTTACCCGATAAATTTCAAATAGGACCATTTAAAAAATATATACATATTTTGTAACCAAAACCTGATATTAAGATTTCATTATTCATCAATCTTAGGATTTCTATGCAATTTGAAATAAAAATATGTCAATTTAAAACGTCTTATTTGTATAATATAGGTGAGGAAAATTTTTAAACTAAAAACTGATATTATTTTCAAATTCCTCATCTCAAAAAACATGTAGAAACAATATTTTGTTGAAATCAATTGTTGCTGTCAATTTCTGAAAAAATGTAAATAATTAGCGCTATCTCACATATTTCGCCACCGATTAAGACTAAATTTTAAGGTCATCTAGAAGACGTAAAACTGCATAGTTTAGTTCAAATCCGGAGGTCGCAGGATATCCCCTTATTGAAATATCTCGTTATAACAGACCTTGGATTTTTTCATTCACATCAGTTTTTGTCCAAATCTGGAGTAAATCCAATGTTATACGCATGGATAAAAAGCAGAATGTATGCCGATTCTAGTGATGCTATTATTATTGTAATCGGTTGAACGCAGCAGTTGTTATGGCCGATAGAAATTGTTGATGAAATCTCAACTTCAAAATTTTAACCTCCTCGAAAGGGGAAAAAAATCAATATTTTTTGATTTTGATAAAATTTTACATGTAAGTGTTTTATGGTGCGTTAATTCGAGATTTGAGGTCAGTTGTTCACGAAAAAAAAGTTTCCACTGATTTACAGCGGATTGTATTCGAATTTTGTCTTTTTTGAGCAGCCTGAAGCCGGGTCGTGTTTTGAGCATAACGGAAGTATTTTTATATCTAATAGCATTCATAACTGCAATTAAACGTGAAAGGATCATTTCTCTATCTTGGCTGAGAGCTGAGAAAAAAAATAAAACGTGATTTTCACATTTTATTTTATTTTTCTCGGCTCCTAATGCCCATTGGCGGCTATAACTCTAGTTTTGCACTATTATAGGTCCCTACTACCCACACAAAAATCGGCATTCAAATCATTGAGTTACAACTCCAAACGTTCCCTTGTAAGAACGAGTAAAAGGGTGTTATTACTTTTTTGAATATTTTTTTTTTTTTTGGCTCCATCCTACAATTAAGCTTAGAAGAGGTACTTATTTTGAAACGAAGGAAAAACTTCTTTTTCTACTCTTTTACGGTGGTATGAATGCTCCCCGTTGAAGAAGATCCTGCTGTAATGGATACCCTATAATTGGGCTATTACGAGTCAATTTACTGTTTTTTTTTTTTCTAACTAGTAAACAACCACCATCGGACTCTTTGGAAAATAACCTAAGTCTGAAGAAAATAATAGATTTTACATCTCACTGGGTTAAAAACACCAGTTGTTAGTAGCTATTATCTGGGAAAATCCAGAGTTAATTAATCCAAATAATTTTATTTTAATTAACTCATGAATTGAATACTATTGTTGGTAATTTTGCTGAATACTTCTATCGGTCTTTATTAGAACAAGGATTTGAAATATGAAATTTCCTCTTTTAATAATCATTTTACTACAAGACTATCCGACCATCAAGATGAATGTCGGATAGAGTGATCCCGAGATGGAAAAATTCAAGATATACTGCAATAATTTGTATAAAACAAAAATAATCAATAAATGAAATGAATTTTGGTCTAATAGCCCTGACGAAGGCTTTTACAGTAAGTAAGCCAAAACGTCGGCATATTAAAATGAAATTATTTAATTGTGTATGCTAGAATCCTTAACTTGATTACCTAGTCTATTTCAACGTTTACTTTTTTGCTTAAAACGAAATAATGAAAATCTATTTAAATCATGAGAAATATAATTATACAGATGTTTTTCATTGAAAAAAAAAGAAGGCATATTTTGATATAACACATTAAAAAAACCTTAAGATTATGGGAAACAAAAAAAAAAAATAAATAAATAAATTGCTCTCTGTTTCGAGAATGTCAAAATTTTGAGGGCATAAATTTGCGTTTTATTTCTAAGGGGCTATTTGCCACCAATTTGTCCGATTTCGACGTTTTTATAGCTTATTGAAAAAGTTGAATTTCGCTCAACTCAATTATATAAATAAATATTGTTTTACATTAACAGTTTTAAGTAAAAAAAAAAAAATCATTGGAAAGAACAAATATTTTGGCCCTTTAAAATATTTTAGTAATTACAATAATTTTATAACCTCTTAATCGATCCCAACCATATTGGATGCGATTTCCTTTCTAAAGACAATACGGAAATCTAGGATAGAAATTTTGCTACCAAGGATTAGGAGTTTTCTCCTGTAATTTAAAGCAATTTCCATTTTTTTTTTTTTTTTTTTTTTTTTTTTTTTTTTTTTTTTTTTTTTTTTTTTTTTTTTTTTTTTTTTTTTTTTTTTTTTTTTTTTTTTTTTTTTTTTTTTTTTTTTTTTTTTTTTTAACAGCTGCTGCTGAATTATTGAGACAGAAGCCCTGATTGATGTTCTCAATGTAAGATTTATGCATGTACAGAAAAGTATATATTTGAATGCACCAATTTCTTGAATGTAGTGAACATAATTCCTCTGCAAGGTGCCAACGCCGATGAAATAGTATCGCAAATAATAGATTAAACTTCACACATCAGAATTATTCATTGAAAGGAATAGAACAGTCGTAGGCAGGGCATAACCTAGATCTAGGCAGTTGTTAGACGAAACTAGCAAAGTGAATTTATCGGCCTCGGTTTGAATCGTTTTGTTTTATTACGGCATATGGCGTCAATTGCGAAACACGATGTGGGCTCACAAATCATACGGGCTGTGGATCATAAAAGTTCAGCAATTATCGCTGTAATAAAAACAAAAACATTTAACGAGGAGTGCGGCGCTATTCAACTGTTAATATCCGGTAGTCGGAGAACATCGGCGAATGGCGGACATAATTCCCTACACTGTATTACCGGTCGATGAGAACTGATATCATCGGAAAAATGACGAAAGAAGGGCGAGGCAGTAATATCAGCTAATTGCACGAAAGGTGGCCGGTTCCAATTCGTTTTGTAAGAGTTCAAGGTGATTCGATTATATGAACAGAAAGAACAATGGTTAGCTCTTGCAGAACATCGCTCATTACCAGAGTGTTACTTGGGAACCACAAGAACCATAATGAAAGTAATCCCAACCAAAATTTTGTGGTGCCTCATAATTTTTAGAAACTAATGTCTACCTTATTTAGGCACTGTGAAACCTTCCTGCAACGGTCACTCGTAGAAAGATGCCCACATGTAATAGGGAGAGAAGTAATTTAAAAATATATCATTACATATTAGCAATTATGAATAAATAAAGTGTTTCTAACACTAACCAGCATTTTATTGGTCGTTTCATCTTCTATTAATGAACCCCTATGCACTTTTGTGCGCTTAATTCTAAAAATGACTTCTGTTTTTCTCTATTAAGTCCTCCTTTTTCGTGCAAAGTTTCCATGTTCTTTTATGTGTCAGAGATCCATTGTCTCTAATTTATTTTTAAAAAAATTTGAATCATCTTAGTCACATCCAATTTTATGTTAGCACTGAAGAAGACCTTCAAGGCAGGTCGAAACGTCGCACACAGGGGTATTTGGCTAATCTAGGCGGCCAAAAGTCGATTTGATAAAATCCAAAGAAGGCTAGTAAAATCAAGCTGTTTATCAAGTTAGATAAAAAGAGGACATTATGTGACCCTTTTCCCTTCCTTCCCTGCAATACCTAAGTCGTACGATTAATCGAAACTGCACCATCTCGTCAGGCCAACAGATCTCTCTCTGCATTTTAAGTGTAATCGCTTCATTTAAAAGGGGTTTTCTTATATTTAGTGATATTTTTCATAAATAGAGTTATTGATCATGAAACTGCAGATGAGGACACATACTTTGGAAGTGGTGATTATATTTTATCAATTAATGTATCAGTGCCATTTCGGCTGTTTGAAAAATACTGTATTTTTCGTTTATTTTCAACCACATTTTAGCATATTTTAGTGTTTTTGTTGTACTTCAGGGTGCGTCCCGGCTATTTTTTATTTCTTAGAAAGATTGGACCTTTGGTAAAATAATAATTTTCAAATCAGCCGCACCTAACCGCACCTTTTCGATTTAAGCGTCACCAAAAATGACGATGAGAAAATATTAAATTAAATATTGAAATTCTTTTGACGGGATCTTCAATTTTTTTTTGTATGTGTCCATTGGTTCAGCAGTAAGAGGATTGTCCCAGAAATCACTGAACGATAAAATTCAGGAGCAAAACCTTCCAATTCTGAACTAAAATTAGATAAAATTTATTAAAAGACCACTTTTAACTATAAACACCAATTTATTTTAACTATTGGGAACTATTTTAGTGAACAGTTAAAGGACACGAAGTACCAATTTCCTGTTTAAAATCTAAACTTAATCTGAGATGAAAGAAATAAAAAATCCTTTAAAAAAGGCGATTAGTTGCTAAAAGCATTTGAAATATTTACTTTAATTAATTAAATTCATTAAAAAGCACCTTATTCACACTAAAAAAACAACTGTTATACTGTGAAACATATCGTGTCACGTACTCTGATTGACACAAATGTGTGTAATGCCGTCATATTAACATCAACCATGAGGTCTTACATTTGTGGCGTAGCCTTTAAGGAATTCAATCATTTGATAGGAAAACGTAACGTTAAATATCAATATTATAAATAAGTCTTTATCCACTTAGATAGAAAAAGTAATGTTGCCAAAACGGTTGCTCTGCGAAGAAGCCGTTGAGGCATACAACAAACATTTCAAGCTATACAGCCAGAATTTTACACGAAAATTTTCTAGGAAGGAATTTTTAAGTATATTGAATAAACTTTTTTTTCTTTTTTTTTTTTCATAAAAAGCCTGAAAATAACTTTTTCTTAGCTTAATATGATTAGTAAATATATTTTCGACAGTAAACTGGGATTGAATAATTTTGGCCGCCTAGATTTGTAAAATACCCCTATGTGCGTCGGCACGCCAAATATAAACTTTTTTTTAATTTAAAAACTTGGACGTGTTTATTTACTTGACTGCACACCTGACCATTTCTTCATTTAATTATATCCTACAATCAACCATAGAATCATAATCATAAACTCATTTGTACTTATGTAAAATCTACGGATCGCACTTGTTAAGACTAACAACCGGCTCCCCTCTCAACATTTCCGACGAAACTTTACATACGTATCCCAACATTCACGAACCACATTGAGAAAAACTACAAACGATTTCACAAGAGATTTAATGGACATATTAACAGACTTGTACAAATTTGTTGACAACAGAAATCCTTGATGTGACACAGCGAGTGGAGAAGAGGAACTGTCTCCTTCAGGCTATTTCCCTTAAGCAAATCATAACATTTGCTGATATTACTTTTAAAACGGGTGAGAATGAAAATGTTTAACTTAAAGAAAATTTACACTGCTATCAAATATGGAAACATGCTATCAGTAGACAAGCTTCTGTAGCCTTACACTAATAGCATGTGAGGCATGAGGAAGAACAACACAACGGTATCTAATCTGTCGCATTAGTCTTGCTGAAGAGATTACCTGAATAGGTCACTCATCCATGCTACGTTCAGCCTCTTGTTCTCAGTCAGGCTGGTGTTGCCTTATCTGTGTAATTTGTCATGAAAAAATTTGTAATTAGTTCGTTTGTATTCAGTGTTAATCTCTATGCAAATTTTTTTCTGCATTACAAACCATGTAAAATACCTTTACTATAGTCTGAATTGTTACTTTTTATATCTAAAAAGTTTGAGGTGCGTTCTGGGTCAATACAGGGAAATTCTCTTTCTCCTGTATTATTTAACTTAAAACTAGAATGCATTATTAACATTGTAATACATACAAGAAAAATACTATACATGAACAATAAAATATCCATCTTTGGTTATGCTGATGATTAAGTACAGTTGGGTGATGATGCATAGAAAAAATAGAGCAGTTGAAGTATCTTGGATCTATTATAATAATGAATAATGGAATTCAAAATAAAATAATCCTCTAGAGAGTGTATACAGCTGACATCTCGACATATCCTACCACTGTCCTTACCACTTACGCTGATGACACATGCGTGTTATCAGTTAATAATGATCCTTTCATTGCATCCCAGGCACTACAATCTCGTATTATTAACATTCAAGAATGGTGTAGAAATTTGAGAATTAAAATAAATCCAAAAAAATCCTATCAAATAACCTACTTCTTCAATGATATTCCATTGATCCCTGTTGAACATATCCACTACCTTGGACTCCATCTGGACGAACGATTTACTTGGAATCCATATAAAAGATTAAAACGACAAGAAACAGTCAGTCATTAAAGACTACTTCAACATTTAGTAAACACTCGATCAAAGCTCATTTACATAACTGTGATTAGACCTATTTGGAAGTACGGAGTTGAGCTTTGAGGCTCCACTAAACCATCCAATTCATCTCGCATCCAATACTAACAATCCAAAATCCTTAAAAAAATCCTCAATGCTCCTTACTTTGTCACCAATAAACTTATCCATAATGATCTTAATGTCCCACATGTTGCTGATTTAGCCCAAATCAAGATACCTATCCTTTCACCGTAAGCTCCATAACCACTCCAATCCGCTAGTCTCCCAACTTGCTTCCCACTCCATTCCCGATGATTCTCAGAGGCGTCTAAAAAGAAAGCCTAGAGACCTTCTAATGTAGAATTTTTATTGAAGTTCTACTGATGAGTAGTTCTTTTCAAGTTAATTACATGTTATTGTAATCACTATCAACACATTTACTTGATGTATATTAGTTTATACAATCGTAAACATCAATAAATGAAAAAAAAAAAAAAAAAAAAAAAAAAAAAAAAAACATTTTTTAGTAACAAAACTACTCAGTTTTCGCCTAATATCCAGAAACTAAAAAATAAGGATTTAAAGGCGATTATCCTAGCGGGATGCGAAACGTAGAATAAAAAACAGGAGCTCACTTGAGAATTTCGAACACTCTAAAAAGTGTGAGTAGCGGACATTTATTCAGAGTTCAAAGGTAATATCAGCGTGAAGGTTAAAATATCATGTAGAGATAATGGATTTGGTAATTACCGAATTTAAAAAAAAAAGAAGTAATGTTAAACCGTTAGGTCTGATGAGTAGACCGAGACGTAGATGGGAGGTTGAATCAAGGTCGATATTGTATATTTAGGTTTTAATGGGATGGGGTGGAGGGATATGTGGCCAGGGATTGAGTCGTGTCAGTAATGAAATTTCTTGTTCGCCAGGATTATATTAAATTTTTTTTGTCTGGGTTTTGCGGTTTTTTCTTTATATAAAAGGCCCCAAAACTCTCTTTGTCGAACATGAGTCAATCAGATGGAGTTGTAAGGTAGTATCATGTGATCATGATGAGATTATACGTTACCTATGGTTAATTTTTAAGAAAATGTTAGTATTAGGAAACGTTTTATATATACCCGGAAGAAAAATATTTTATTTATATAAAATGTGTTCCATTATCGTAATGTTATTAACCTGGTTGATTTATAACGTACTTTTAAAAATCTTTCACTTCCAAATGGTCCTTAATCGATTTGAACATTACTCAAAGTACTGAAATAGATTGAAGAAAAGCCATTCTGGTCGTTAAGACCAAGAGTCCTCAAGCTCTTTCGCAACTCACCCTGGGAGCTATCAAGGTTGGTCCTTCCTGCCTCCAATTACTAAGGATCGGCTACTGAGTGGATGTTAGCGAGATCTCGTTAGTAACAGAACACTTCCTAGTAATCTATTACTAGCGAGTTTTGTTGATCTCGTCTCAATTGTTTTCCGCCTGACAGCTTGTTATCAAAGTTTTTTGTTCTCCAAATCAGCTGATCCAGCCTTAAGTAGGTTTTTAAAATGGCGAAAATAAACTACGATTTAGAAACATGGATAAAACACCGATCATTTAATAACGATAAATATATAATACAATCAAGTACTTTTCGGTAGGCAAAATGTCTTGTCTTGTAGTCAAAAATTTAGACTTTTTCTATGTTTCATCAAAATATTTGTTTAACGGTTGGTAATAAAGAATAACTTGTTGTATTTAAAACTGAACTAAACTATAAGTTTTATACAATATTGAGCAGATATAAGCTCTGTAGCTTAAACTGTGTCTGAGTTACAGGCCAAGAGTTCAAATTTTCTCAAAAAAATATGGAAAATATGTTGTTGTTTTTTTTTTTTTGCACTTTTTTGTCTATACGTCTTTTTCAATTTTTGAGAAAACTTCATTCTGAATAATTTTAAAGGTGAACTGTTTTTCTATAAGCTAAGCCCAAGGTTGTGTTATAATGGCTAATGCTTATAACAGCTGACTAAAATGTATCTATGACTACATATTATTTAGTCAAATTGTACATTTTTGTGAACAGAAAGTCGAGTAGTTTTGAATTTTTTATTTGTTGGTACTGTTTTGCTTGTGAACTAAAACCCAAGTTCTGGACCTTGTAGCGCCACCACAGGGTAATTAATAGTAGCGTCAAAAATTTCGACTTTTTCAAGGTTTCACAAAATATCTGTTAAGCAATTGATTATTTAAAGAAAAAAAATGTTTAATTTAGAATTAAACTAAACAATAAATTAGATACTAGGTATTTGGGCAATCAATAAGCATTGTAGCTTGAAATAGATAATGATCGGATCTTTCTAAAAAAATTGTGACTTTTTTTTGTTGCGTTTTTTTTGGCGTACACGTCCGAAAACTACAACAGAACTTATTATGAATAATTTTAAAGGTGAATTATATTTCTATACACCAAACCCGATATAGTGGTACTACGGCCAATCCTTTTATATATAAAATGCTAACTAAAAAATATTTATGCTAACATATTAGTTCTGTCAAATTGTACATTTTGAGAAACAAAAGATCGGGTAGTTTTGGTTTTTTTATATATTTTTAAGTGGTTTAAAAATTGTTAGGACATTTTTGTCCATATTCACGTGGAATTTAAATAAGTGTAAATAAAAATTAACTTGTTTAACATAGAATTAATTAAAGAATGAAAGATGATGTTAAATAAACCGAATTAACTTTCATATATTTATATTCCGTTGAGTTTTTAGTATGTAAATATATATGTATATATAATTTTTTTTTTTATTTAGTCAAAAATTAATTGAAATGATATTTAAAAATGAATGAATATATCATATAATTGAATTAATGTAATTGTAACTGATAATGGATTAAGTTGTAGTTAATCACATCCGAAAAAATTGTAATTCGTGAGGTAGAAATGGATAATGGATTGCATTCATAAAAAAAAAAAAAAAAAAAAAATCATTTTAATTAAGTGCAAAAAAATTGTGATAAAAATTAATTTATTCAATAAATTTAGTAGGAAATTTTGATACGATTATCAAACCATAAATTAATAGGTAACACTGAGAAGAAATTAGGACTGGGGGAAAGAAGAAAGGAGATGGAATGACATCTTTGGAGGAAACAGGAGGAGCAGGTCCACACATGATGTCATCTGATAGTTTGATTGTGCTGTATTTAGTCTTTAGGCTGGAGATCAACTGAAATTGTAAAGTGTTCCAACAATTATCGCTTGAAGTGCAGGGGAATGGAGAAAGAATACAGAAAATAGACGAAAACAGAAAATGAGTGAATGCAATAAAGATAATATAACTCAGGGAGAAGTTTACCAACTTAGGTTTTGTTTACAAACTATTTTGAGGAACCTAGTATTAATTTTATATAGAAACCATAAGGGAACATATTATTGTAAACTAGTTAAGATGAGTGGTGATTAATTATACTATTTGAATTCCATGTAAGTCACTCAAATTAAATATTTTATAGGTTCAAATTACCAGGTATGCAAGTTTAAAATGTCGTTTTAATTCCAATAGAATGCGCTCTTAGCCTATTGAAGGATTTGCTTATCTCTAAACGCTATTTTGTTTGTTAGTCATTTGTTTACAAAAGTCAGTTGTTTTTAAGTCGTTTACGTGGACGTATCATACCTTTCTTTGGTGTTAAAAATGTCTTTTTAAATTTAAAGCCAAATAAAGAGCATTTGCGGCATGTCATGATTTTCTTATTTAATCAAAAGAAAAAGGCATCTGAATGTCATCGAATTCTTGTTGAGACTTATGGCGATGTTGCTCCAACCGTCAGGACATGTGAACATTGGTTTCAAAGTTTCAAACGTGGTGATTTTGATGTTACTGATCACAAAAGAGAAAATCGACCAAAAAAGTTTGAGGACTTCGAATTGCAATTTTATTAGACGAAGACAATACCCAAACCCAACAAATGATGGCAGAACAGTTGAATGTCACTAGGCAAGCCATTTCCGATCGCCTGAGAGCTATGGGAAAGATTCAAAAGGTTGGAAAATGGGTTCCACGAACGACAGATGGAAAAACGAAAAACTGTGTGCGAAATGCTGCTTTTACACCACGAAAGAAAGGGTTTTTTGCATCGAGTTGTAACTGGCGATGAAAAATGGATTTATTTTCAGAATCCCAAACGAAAAAAATCATGGGTAACGCCAGGACAACCATCCACATCGAGTGCAAAACCGGATCGTTTTGGGAAGAAGACAATGCTGTGTGTGTGGTGGAATCAGAAGGGAGTAGTCTACTACGAGCTTCTCAAACCCGGCGAAACAGTCAATACCGAGCGCTACCGACAACAAATGATCAATTTAAGTCACGCATTGATCGAAAAACGCCCAGAATGGGCTCACAGGCACGCCAAAGTCATTCTTCAGCATGATAACGCTCCTGCACATTCAGCCAGATTGACTAAGGAAACGTTTTTTTCGCTTGGTTGGGAACTCCTACCCCACCCGCCGTATTCACCTGACCTGGCGCCTTCTGATTATCACCTCTTCTCATCGATGGGACACTCATTGGCGGAGCAACACTTCAACAATTTCGAAAACGTACGAAAATGGCTCGATGAATGGATTTCAAATAAAGATGAAGCATTCTTTTGGAATGGTATCCATATATTGCCCGAGAGATGGGCAAAATGTGTAGAAAGCGAGGGTCAGTACTTTGAATAAAATATATTATACTTTTTTTTAAATTACTGTGTATATATTTTAAGAAATAAACGACATTTTAAACTTGCATACCTGGTACTAAAATTCATGTTTTTAACATTGAAGCGTTGCGGCTAGCTATTAGGTTGCGCCAAAGCTTCACAAATTTCGACCTTTTTCACGTTTATCAAAAATATCTGCAGAACGGCTAGTTCTAACGAAAAAATTGTTAAATCTAAAATTAGACTAGACTAAATATTGCACAGTTTGAGCAGAATATGAATTACTTCTCTATATATTAACCTCTGGAAATTTAACCCTTGGAAACTTTTTTATTTTTTCCTTTTTTTTAAATTACTAGAAAAAGTTCTAAGCTTACTATCAATTACGAAAGTTCCTATAAACCAAAGCGGAATACATAAAGCTGTTCACAGTAAAAGTTTGAGCTAATTTCCCGAGACCATCAGGAACAAACTCAAAATGCAAACCTGTTTTGAAGTTCCCCTGAACACAAAGCACCACCACTTTTTTCCCCAAACCGTCTCTCCTTCTATGGCACAAATTTCTTCGGCGGCTAACTTTGAGCTTCGACCTTTTTTTTCTTTTATTTCTTCTACCGAAAATGCAGATGCATTCTAAAAATGTCAATGACCCCATAAAGCCAGCTCAAGCCACCAGGAATTAAAGGATAAGTCAAATCAAACATTGACATTCATTCTTATAGAATTAACTTTGAGAGTTGGAATTAATTGTTCTGTTAATGCCCAAGGCCTTGTAACAACCTGGATATAAAAATAAAATAAAAATCAATAAGAAATAATAATTGTCAATAAAATTATACATTTTAAATATCCTATATTAAAGATCCTGTAGTTGACTATTAATATTTATAAATGACATATTGGATTGACAAAGTAATTGTAAATATTTCCAGAAAGCATTCTACATCATGATTGACCTAACTCGATCGTAATGCATTGATATGACTTGATTTATTGCATCGCCTGTCCACAATTATAGATATATCAAATATAAAAGCAACACTTGTCACGCGAAGAATGGTTCTTGCGACACGATCGTGACCACACACAACCCCAGCAGTTAGAGGACATTTAGAACTGACCTGTTTATAGGTTCTATAGAGTATGGATCCAGATTGTTTTAAGATGAGTCATAAAGAAGTTATTAAAATATTCCGATTTTTGACACGGGTAACGTTACTAAAAAAAAAATTCGATTCGCGATTCTCGATACCAATACCTCGATTTAAAAATAAATTGTTATTACAAAAATATCCCACAGAAGAGCTAAAGAATCCAACCAAATATATACTATTATACAGGGTGAGTACCTCTTAGTAGAAATTTCTTCCCTTGTAAAAACTCATCTGACCATAAAATTCACATCAAAAAGTGGTATTCTTCAACATCATCTGCATTCAGAATCTAACAGCAAAATTGAGGTCTATGTTGATTATCATTGGGTCTATAATAATAATAAATAAATAAATGCAATAACATAAAATCCTTTGATCTAATGTCGCTTTATTGACAGTTTTCCTTTATTTTCTATTAAATAATAAAATTTTTCTTTGGTTTTTATTCCAATGAAGAGTTTATTATGTTTAAAATGCATATTTCCATTAAGCGATTATAATAATGTCTTATTTTCACAAGAAACTGATTTTTATGCCAAATGAAAACACCATGTTTTTCCGGTTTTAAAAGTTAATTTATCCATCAAAATTGATATGGATCATTAATTTGATCATACCATATGGAAGCTGATTATGTTTGACAGTTTTTGTGAGATTTGCAGTTTTATGGATAGTGGATTCGAAAAACGGTGAACGTTGAAGTATTATAAGACATTGCAACTTCCCTAAGTAAGGTAAAGATCAAGCTGATCTTTAGGTCTCATGTTTGTAAAATTCAAGTTTATAGGAATTGCCCTTAAAGGGAATTTACCGCTAAATCCGAAAATGCGGTAAAAATTTGAAAAAAAAAATTAAACAAAGTGGAGATATTACAGCTTTTAGGGTACAAAACGTGGTTTCCTAAAAAAAAAAATCTTTGAATTATCGTATATTTGCAACGGATTGAAATAGAAAGGTAAGGTCTGCGGCATTTTCCTTCATTTTTGATCTAGTTTCACCCAATTAACAAATTTACTTATTTCTATTAAATTCTCAAAAAACAAAAATTAAATATGTAAACATTTGAATTACCAATCGGTTCCTTGAAATCGACTTTGGCTCATCGATTCTCGATACCGATTATTTTCTCAGAAATCTGAGGGATCTAAAATCGATATATGAGATCGATACCCCGCTAGTATAAAGGAAACTGTTGAGGAAAATAAACTATAAACGTTTGATGCTACCAATCACCAGTAACGACCCTAAAACGGTGCTGTTAGGTATCCAAGACTAGCATTAGCTTAGCATTCTAGCTGCTAAGATTACTGTTGTTAAAAGATTATTCCCAAGCGCTGAGCTGTGGATAACGGGGCAATGTGCCCATTACCAGGAATAAAACATTATATTCCTAACACTATCTTGGTAAGGTTAGATGTTAAAGAGTAAAAATATAATGGAGGTGAGTGTCTGAAGTTCGTCAGTCTTCTATTTTCTCACACAAATGACTTCTAATTAATTAAAGATCAATATCTGTGATAAAATTACAAAAATAATTCCTCAAAGAATGTAAAAAATTTGAGTAGGTACAGAAAACAAAACCCTAATCTGTGCCTGGGCAAACCTGAACAAATGAACGCTAAATGCAGCAAAAACTCAAGCCGTTTCCATGGGATCCCATGGCAACTGCCAAAAAAAACAGTATCATAATTGAATAGTTTTATTATGATAATGTTTTTAATTTTTAGTATAGATAATTTTTAATTTTATATTATTATTTATCCTTTAATGATATTCAATTAATCCCTGTTGAACAGATCCGCTACCTAGGACTCCACTTGGACAAACGTCTCCCTTGGAATCCACATACAAGATTAAAACGACAAGAAACCGCAGGTCGTTATAGACTACTCCAACATTTACTAGGCAAACGTCCAAACCTTCCAATAAATTACAAAAGACTCATTTACATGACTGTGATTAGACCTATTTAGACGTACGGAGTTGAGCTTTGGGGCTCCACTAAACCATCCAATTCATCTCGTATCCAATCCTTGCAACCCAAAATCCTTCGAAAAATCCTCAATGCTCCTTACTTTGTCACCAATAAACTTATGAATAAAGATCTTAATGTTCCTTATGTTGCTAATTTAGCCCAGACCAGATACCTATGCTTCCATAGTAAGCTCCATAACCACTCCAATCCACTGGTCTCCCAACCCACTCCATTCCCGATAATCCTCAGAGGCGTCTGAAAAGAAGACGGCCTAGAGACCTTTTAGTGTAGATTTTTATTGAATTGCTACTACTGAGTAGTTCCTCACAAGTTAGTTACATGTCATTGTATTCACTACCAGCACATTTACTTGATGTAAATCTTTTTGTACAGTTGTAAATATCAATAAATGAAAAAAAAAAAAATATTATTTTTTCTTTTTCATTATAATTCTTTTGTTTGATTAATTATTTTGTTTGTAGTAGTTACTCCAATATTGATTTTTCCCCCCTATATCTAGTACCCTTTTTTTTTTCTTTCAAAATTTTTTATAGAGAGAATATTACAATCTGCCTCAAGATGGGCAATAAGTAATATGGATTACTTAATAGATCCATTCACACAATATGTACAATGAGAAAAAATAATAAGAAATAAAAAGAAAATAAATAAGTAACCTCATGATGCATAATACAATAAATAAAGTGAAATAGAAAATGCATAAATAAAGAACCTCAAACTATACAACGAATAGAATGAAAAAAAAAATAATCACATAAAAGAAACAAAATTATAGTAAAAACAAAAAAAAGTTAAAAATACAACCATACTTATTTACAACTTACAAACATCCTAGGGAACCCCCAACTAGACTTGTGGAGGGACAAGCCAGATCTAAAGAAATCCCAGCGCTACTCTACCAGCTGCGTCACTTGTATAAACCAGTGAAGACTGAGTGAGAGCGCTATAGTACAGTCAGGCAAGGCATGAGTAAAAGAAGCTGGCCATTGGCAGGACTCCATTTCAAATTTTACAATAACACGAGGCCATTGTCTTTGTTGTTCTAATGTAACTTGGAATTCACTTTTATTTATTTTGTTATATTTTAAACATTTCTAAGAAAGATATGATTTTACTTTGTGTTATATAACCTTATTCTTAAAGGTCTTCATCCTAGAATAAAGTTTTCTTTTTATTATATTCTATCCTATACCTATGATTAAAGCCGGGTTCACATTGTTGCATCTGTGATGTATTGGGTTGGCAAATAAGTTTTTTTTTTTCGATTTTTCTGTTCATTTTTACATCATTACGGTCCATTTCTTATCTGATGAAACCCTGAGGTGGATTGTTTACTCTGTTTGTAATATGTCAACAAACATTTCTGCAAATTCTGGTTTACATTCGTTCAGTATTGTGATTTCTATTGCACTGTGAACATGGAAAGAAAATATCATTCGTTATCGGCATATTTTGCTGTATTACTTTAAAAAAAGTAACCGTGCTGCTTAAGCCCATAAACATTTTTGCAAATATTTTCGCAGTGTTTATGGGGATGATTCCTTAACTTAACGCACCTGTCAAAATTGGTTTACAAAATTTTGTTCAGTAAATTCTCACATCAATGACGCTCCACGTTCTGGTCGCTCACAAGAAATTGAATCGAGCTATTGCCATCGGGACAAACAATTGATTCAACTCTATACTGTTCGCAGTAAAGTTGAATCAATCAATTAAAAAAAAGCGCCCAGAACTGGCAAATCGAAAGGGTGTTGTTTTCCACCAAGACAATGCAAGGCCCCAAACCTCGTTGGTCACTCGCAATAAATTATTAAGCTTTGGATGGGACCTTTTGCCCCATCTTCCGTATTCACCAGACCTAGCTCCAGGTGACTACCACTTATTCCGGTTTTTGCAGAACTCCATGAATGGAAAGCAATTCCAAAACGAACAGGACCTTCTAAAACCACTTCGATCAGATTTTTTTAACAATAAAGCCCAGATGTTATATGAACATTGCATTATGCAATTGGTAGAAAGATGAGAACAAGTTATACTAAATAATGGTGAATATATTGTAGAGTAAAATAAATTTTATGTCTATTATTCACAGAGTTTTATTTCACCCTCAAAAACCAAACGGACTTCATTTAAAAAAAAAAAAAAACAGTTACGGCTTACGAACCGTTTAAATTTCATTTGTAAACGACTCATAGATATATGTTATTAGGTATTAGATACAACAGAATATTATAATAAATATAATATTAGATTCAGGGAACGACCGATTTTAATAGAACTTGATTACTAAATATCATTATAATAGGCTGAATAATCATGAAATACATATTTGTGTCCTCTAGTTGCAAAACCGGCCAACTCCTCAATTTTGAGAAATAGGTTTTTTCTGTTTTCTGAGTCCTAAGATACATTTTCCATCTATTGGAAACAAGAAACCTTGCCAAAACCCGTGAAATCCTTGTTAAACCTGCGTTTGAAAAACACAGTGTGCTGCAAAACCGGCCAAATCCTTCCGTGAGTGAGTTTCAAAACCGGCCATCCGCTAGATAGGTGTTGTTCTAGGTCAAGAAGGCCTCTTATCAGGCAACTATCAGTCTGCTCCTACTTTTCCTGTAGTTAACGTTTATGCCTTT
This sequence comes from Euschistus heros, assembly GCA_003667255.2. Lineage (NCBI taxonomy): Eukaryota > Metazoa > Arthropoda > Insecta > Hemiptera > Pentatomidae > Euschistus > Euschistus heros. The sequence goes on along the minus strand of RCWM02000468.1, from coordinate 742,600 downwards.
ATCGTTTCGTGCACTTTTCATTCGATCTTTATGGAGAAGTTTGTAGAAGAAGTTCCAGCTAATTTAGCAAAAAAAAAGACTAAGAGATCACGCAACAAACAATTTTTACCCAAATTGGGAAGAAGTTAAAGAAAATCGAGACTCTCGTTTATCCTTCACAGCTTTATGGCATTCTCTCGGAAAGTGGAGCTGTGTTCAAGCCAGGAAGATACTCCACAAATCTTGATTAGAAGAGTCCCCGTAACCCACTCCACTATGGCACTTCAAAGTCACCCCAACGAAAAGATTTTTTAGAACCAAACAAAATAATAAGGTGCAAGTTCAAGGTTTTTTCTACAGATCGTTTGATTTTTTACTGCAACGTCGTAGCATCAGCTGCTCAAGAAGGAGGAAGCAGAGAAGTAGATGAGAGGGATGAAGAATAATATCAGGAAGAAATGTGTATGCCTGTTGAAGACAATAATACCGCAAGAGTATATGTTTCTGAATGTTTATATTTTTCTAAATTACTTCTTTACTTATTTTCCTACTAAATTACTTAATTGCTTATTTACTTATTTACTCATTACTTATTACTTATTTTTCGAAATTTTTTGGAAATTCTTCTTCTTCTTCTTTCAGCACAACAGACAACATATAGCGGCCCATCGCTTTTTCAACTTCTGCCTTCCATTTCTCTCCGTCCATTTTCGGAACTTATTACTTTAAAAATTATTCTTGCCAGTTTTTCCGTCTAGATGGTTGAGTTACACCACACTATTTCAGAGATTAATTTTTTCAAATAATATTCACTTATTGAAGAAAGTTTTGTTCATTTGCATCCCAAAAAAACAAATATTTTCATTAAATTTAGTTTTTTTTAAGTTCTAATTCATTGCAAAACCGGCCAACTCCAAAATGAGTTGCAAAAGTGGCCAAATCCAAAATAAAAAATTGAGTAACTCACCCCCTCCACTTGCCCCTTCCATTTCAAAAAGTGCTTTCAAACACACTACCCTTGTGCCACTAAAAAACGAAGAGATTTTCTTCCTACTTCGTTTTGGCGTGATGTAACAGAAAATCAGCTCTCCTGAAAAATTTTGTTTTTTGGAGATGGCCGGTTTTGCAACTAGACGACACATTTACTCTCCTATATCAACCTCAAACAAATTAAAACACTATAATTTAACTGTTAACACCCTTTGCAAATGTTAATGAGTAAACAAAATTATTATAAAATTTCATTAAAATCAGCTGAGTCGTTCTAAAATATTCCCATCAGCCCCCAAAATTAAAACATCATATCATCATATTTTAACTTTCAGCACTTTTGAAATGTTTGTAAGTATGAGAGAAACATGATTATTACATTTTATATCGTTACAATCGTTTTTAAAGTTTGATCACTAAATCCTTTCTCCTCAAAAGTATATGTTTTTTAGCCAATTCATATGCTATATCTATAACATTATAAAGAAATTTATTTGTGACATGATAAGGAGCATTGTAGATTTTATGAATGATTTTATAAGAGAAGAATCGAAAGGCTCGTTGAAGCTCCTAAGCTTAACTTTAGTTCCTGTCGTGAAAATGAAATTTTGTAATTAATTAGAAGCTTCGAACGTTAGTCAAATAAATGTTAAGTTAGTCGAAAAAAAAACGAGCTGTTTAGTAAATTAAGTATTTGTTTAATGATTAAAACGACTAGAAACCGCTCGGCAATCTTCCAATTAATTACAAAAGACTCATATACATGACTGTGATTAGACCTATTTGGAGATATGGAGTTGAGCTTTGGGAATCCACAGAACCACCCAATCCTTACAATCCAAAATCCTCAATGCTCCTTACTTTGTCACCAATAAACTTATCCATAATGATCTTAATGTTCCATATAATGCTGATCTCTCCAATCCACTAGTATCACAACTTGCGTCCCACTCCATTCCCAATAATCCCACTCCTAGGCGTCTGAAATGAAGACGGCCTAGAGACCTTCTATTGTAGAATTTTTATTCAAGTGCTTGATGGGTAGCTCTTTTCAAGTTTTAACATGTTATTGTAATCGTTATCAACACATTTATTTGATGTATATATTTTGTACAGTTCTAAATTTCAATAAAAAAAGAACAAAATAAAAAAAAAAAAAAAAAAAAAAAAAAAAAAAAAAAAAAAACAATACAAAATCCTACAAGAAACTGAACAGAACAAAAAAATGATTGAGAGAGACGGACCAAGCAGGGGAATACTGTTGCGACCTCGACAGTTCCAAACAGTTTCGAAACAGAATCGATGCCTGGAAAAAACATTTCAATTAGAGATTAACATCGATCTAAAGATACCTCATCGATATCGCAGCATATCCAATTCACCAATGGCTGAATAATTATGAACGTAGTCTTTTTCTTTATCTAGTTGCTGAACAAAGGCATATTTTATCTCAGACAGCTCCGACAGTTGTGAATATCATTGCCCCATAATGTTAGTAAACAGCAAAGAGATTTGTTAATCAGTTACAATAAGTTAAGAAATTCGATATCTGTTCAGTAACTACTCCTTTATCCGTGTCACAACTAGGCTTTAGTCATGGGAGTCTTTTCTATTAATTTCACTAGGACGAGAAACTGTATTTTTGTTTCAGTTGTAACCATACTTTTCTTGAGTATAAAACGTCATTTGTTCTAAGAGAAAACATATGACGGAGCTGTTTTTAGCTCGCTCATGTCGAAAGCTTGACTAACTGCGATGTAAAAACGAAGATTTAAAAGACTACAATTCAACATAAATTTTATACGGGTACGAAACGCGTTAAAGAAATAATAACGCCATAAAGCTTTCGAAAATAAAGTATTTTGTAAATATTTAACCCAAAAGTACTTATGTCAATACTTCCTAGGCCCACTCAAATTTCAATCCTTGAAAACTAAAACCCACCTATATCCATGACCTCCTTACTCTGCGCTCCTCCATCCATCTCTTAAATACTACAACCCAACTCATCAATCTATACACTCCAGCGCATCGAACTGCATCCTTCGAAAAATTCTTTATCATCCGCGCTTCCACTTATGGAATTCATTGCCTATCTCAATTTGAGATTCGTTTCTGGCACTCAAGACCATACATTTTAATTATTTATTATTATAATAAAATTTACCATTATAAACCTTCCTGGAACTAGAAAGATGTTGTAGTTAAAATTTGGTACAGCTAGGTTTAATAGTTTTACCATTGCTAACTGTTGGAGAATGGCCACATATCAATCGATTCTTAAACTGCACTGGGATCCACATGTCGCTCCATATATTTATAGTTACTTTTTCAAAGCTCCAAATTAATTACAAAAGACTCATTTAGTTGACTGTGGTTAGACTAATATGGACGTACGGAGTTGAGCTTTGGGGCTCTACTAAACCATCCAATTCATCCCGCATCCAATCCTTACAATCCAAAATCCTTCGAAAAATCCTCAATGCTCCTTACTTTGTCACCAATAAACTTATCCATAAAGATCTTAATGTTCCATATGTTGCTGATTTAGCCCAAACCAGATATCAATCCTTTCATAGTAAGCTCCATAACCACCCAAATCCCCTAGTATCTCAACTTGCTTCCCACTCAATTCCCGATAATCCTCCGAGGCGTCTGAAAAGAAGATGGCCCAGAGATCTTCTTGTGTAGATTCTTTTATTTTTTACTGAAGTGCTACTGATGAGTAGTTCTTCTCAAGTTTTGACATGTTATTGTAAACGTTTTTTTTTTTTTTTTTTTTTTTTTTTAACACATTTACTTGATGTATACTTGTACAGTTGTAAATTTCAATAAATTGATTTTTTTTAAAGTAGTTATTTTTAATAACAATTGAATTAAAAATAAGTAAATATTATCATAAATTTCTAGCTCTATATAATACCGTACTTTTATAACCTCACTCGAATGGTGTTCACCACCTGTCGGTCGATTATCAAACATCACTGCCCACCACATATTTAGCGATTTTATGGCAATATAATTGTAAATCTTTAAATTTTATTGTTGATAAACCTACTTTGAACTATGAAGATGGTGTGGTTAAGTTTTTTTAGAAATTGGTTCAGTTGTTTTTGCGGTTAGTGATCACAAACTAAAAATGGCCTGTCCTTTTATATAACAGTATAGATATGTAAATTGCATCTTTTTAAAATATTTTCATTTATTTTGTAACTCATTACGTGATTATTTATCGATTGTCATAGCCAGGCGATTGCCTTACGTATTGCACTCATATACTTGGAGGAAAAGTCGTCCCGTCATTTTTTTTTTTTTTTTTTTTCTTCGTACTTATGATATATATATATATATATTTTACTTTGACTAATTATTTAATTTCTTGTGACCTGAGTTAGCTTTATGACATCATTTGCATTATTAATACGAACGTGCAATGTCACGAGAACAAAATCGTGATGACGGACTTATGTGAAATTTCCTTTAAAAAAAAAAAATAAAAAAGTCCTTCAGCAGTCTAAGCTTGTAACTGATGGCCGGGAAGTAGACATAAATGTTTTCTGTTCTAGCTAGACAGAAATTATTCAGTTTTGAGGCCCAAGTATCCTGGTTTGTTCAAGAAGAACCAATCTACTTTAAAACACGACGATGCTCTTGGATATCCTTCCCGTTTAACCAAGGAAAAAGGATTGCAATCTGATAATGAAACATCAGATAATGATTTGTTTAGATCAACTCGTTTTTTAAACAGTTTTGATAATTACGAAGATATGAAGAGTTCTTTGCCTCAAAATTAAAGGAATGGTTCCCGCATCAAATCCAATAACTGGGAGAAAGTATTAGAACTTTACTTTAAAGAGTAGAATCCAAAAATGTTTCAAACATGTAATCTGAATGAGTGCTATACTAAAGTAGAAGGACATTTGTGACTATCTAGTATGTTTAGGGACAATCAATTCGAACTCAATTAATTTAAAGATGTGGATTATTGGGGTATGCAGTCATAGATATACAGCAATAAAATAATATTTAGATTTATAATACATAACGAGATTTCGACATGCATTGCAAGCCTTCATCAGTGTTAGAAGAAAACTCTCATTTTAATTTCATTTCAACTTAATTTTTCATTCAAGACTAAAGCAAGAAGAAACTGCTCGTCGTTACAGACTGCTTCAACATTTACTTGACAAAGTAATCAAAGCTCCCAATTAATTACAAAATGATTTTTTTATCATTTACATGATTGTAATTAGACCTAGTTTGACGTACGAAGTTGAGCCCCAAGGCTTGTTATTTTGTTCATTGAAATTAAAAAAATTCATTCATTATTTTTATTTGCAAATCAGCAGTTGTGAGTTTATACACATTAGAGAAAGTATTATATATATTTTTTATATGTCATTCAATATCAAATCATGAATGAAAAATAATTTTGGTCCATGACCTTGTAACTGATCAAAGCAGTTACATTTTCTTTAATTTTGATATGAATAAATATTATAACTTAAACAAAAATAATTAAAATCTTATTTATGTATTTTTTTTTATTTATTTTTTTTTTTTTTAAAGACTAAAACGACATAAAACAGCCCGTCGTTTCAGACTGCTTCAACATTTACTAGACAAACGTTCAAAGCTCCCAATTAATTACAAAAGACTCATTTACTTGACTGTGATTAGACCTATATGGACGTACGGAGTTGAGCTTTGGGGCTCTACTAAACCATCCAATTCTTCCCGTATCCAATCCTTACAATCCAAAATCCTTCGAAAAATCCTCAATGCTCCTTACTTTGTCACCAATAAACTTATCCATAAAGATCTTAATGTTGCATATTTTGCTGATTTAACATATCACCAAACCAGATACCAATACTTTCATAGTAAGCTCCATAACCACTCAAATCCCCTAGTTTCTCAACTTGCTTCCCACTCATTTCCCGATAATCCTCCGAGGCGTCTGAAAAGAAGATGGCCCAGAGATCTTCTTGTGTAGCTTTGTTTTTTTGTTTTTTTACTTAAGTGCTACTGATGAGTAGTTCCTCTCAAGTTTATTCATGTTATTGTAAACTTTTTTTTTTTAACACATTTACTTGATGTATACTTGTATAGTTGTAAATTTCAATAAATTGACTTTAAAAAATTTTTTTTTTATTGGCAGACTTTTTTTGGAAACTATTTTTGTATAAGAAATTCAGATTTCTGAGTTTTGAGCCTTCTATTAAATTTACAGAAATGAAAGAACGAGATAATAAAAATATAACACTTAACATGTTTATTTATAGTGTTACCCCTATTTTTCCAAAAATGATTTTTTCAGCTTCATACAATTGATCCATCAATTGCAATTTGGCCTTCATAAAACTATTTGCACATATTTAAGTCTAGGTTCTTGTTCCATTAAACCTTTTATTTTCATTGCTATGTTCACTGAATGAATTAAAGACTACGAACATTCTCCATCACCGAATCCGTAACGAGGCCATGTGTGCCCGAAGATGTTTCAACACCCACCGGTGAAGTTCATGGCCTCCAGTTCTTGGACTATGGTCAGGATCCTGACACGATTTGGGGGCTAATCACTTAACTGTCGGCCCCTCATGATTCATTCGTCATCAGTTTCGAAATATGGCCGCGAAAAAAAAAAACATCGCTAGGGGGAAAATACAAATCATTTCTCTTCCAATAACTGCGGCAGAAGATAAGAAGCTAGCTTGAATAAATTATTGGAAATAGTACGCCAGGAGATCATTAGAAGAAAGTAAGAATTAGAATGGAAATCTGTCAATGATATCATCCACAGAGTAAATAGCTTAACGACTGACCTAAAAACATCAAGGTATTTTTATTTTCTTAAAATATCATCCTCTAATTCTTCGCATAAATTCGAATGAATTGAAAAATAATAGAGTAATAATTAATTATATGGCATGAACTAAGAAACAAAAAAATAACTATTTACATCACTAAGAAAGAAAATATGTGTTTATTAACACTAAACCTACCACCCTTCGTGACAAAATAATCGTTTTCGGAATTTTTATTAAAAAAAAAAGATCAATGAAATGAAAAAAATAAACTTTATTTTGGGACTTACTGTCACCTAAGAATAAAAATAATGCACAGTTAAAAGTACAATTGTCTAGCCTTTTATTTACAAATTCAATACTTGAGTAATTACAGCATACATTTTTTACAGGAAAAAAATTAAATTAAATTAAAAAAATATATATGAAATAATAATAATAACATAAAATACAATCGTATGTGAGTGTACGTATAAAAGAAAGAAAGAGTAATTCTAAGTATTTATTTGATTATTGACATATATGCGGAAGATGGATTGTCTAAAAGGAACAGAAATAAATTATGTTTAAAGGAAGTTATGGAAGCTGCTTTACGAATAGAAGTGGGTAGGGAATTCCAGAAGGAGGTAGCATGAATGATGAGAATTTGTCAAAGGAAGCGGTTTTATGTGAGGGGATAAATAGGTTAAAAGGTTGGGATCTAGTGTTCAGGAGGTGGATAGAAGAGTGCAGAGTTAATAGATCAAGAATATAGGAAGGTTTTTACAGATTGGAATAGGAAAGTACCCAAAAAATATCACCGTCGGAATTTAGGAAAGAGCCTCCCAAGCTCAGATAATCGGCAAGTAACGTGTGACCGCCTGGAGAGCCTAAAGATAAATCTAATGAAACATAACAAAAATGTTTTTTCAAATTCCACTCCTCTCTTATAATTGTTTTTACCGAGAAATTGTGGTATACATAGGAATACTTGAAATGTCGCTAGGTTTAGTGTTAAAAATCGTATTCAATTCTAAATATTTTTGCAGGCTTCAAACGTTCGGGTTTACTGAGTATTTTTATTTATTTATTTATTAATGTATATTGAATATATTTTTTTTTTGTAAATTATTATTATTTTAATGTGCACTTTCTCATATAGATGTAAATAACAGAAGAATAAACATTTCTTATAAAAAACATTTGATTTTATTTTTTGGAAAGTTTTATTTTTCGAAGCGGCAAAGTAACTTTAGATTCAGCACTCCTAAAACATAAAAATAAATGCGAAAAGATTTTATTTTTATTTATTTATTTTAATCTATACATAGAAATGCTATTACTGAGATTACAAAGTAAGATACTGAAAAGCTATGTATATATATATGTATACATAAGGACATTTACATATAAATATTTTTTTATGCAATATTTTACATTTGGAAAAAAAAAATCACTACTAGTTTTAACTTACCGATAAATCATTGTAACCTTCCTAAGACCATTCCGTGCATTTACTAGATCTATAAATTAAATATATATAAAATTAAATTTAAAAAAATAAATAAATGACTTATTAGGCCGTACCTAACACTGACTGACGAGTTGCTATGACAGGGCTCTTTTTGTTTTTTAAAATATAAATCTAACTTGAAATAGAAAAAATAGCCCAATTTGGAGATTTACCTAAGCAGCTTGTTTCCGCTAGATTTTTTTAAGCAAAACAGACATATTTCTCAGGAAAATGAGCTAGTTTTAAATATTTTCTTTATTTTTATAATCTAACGTGATTTTTAAAAATGTTCTGCCATTGCCTTGTGTTTCAAAATACTGTTTGCTTTCCATAATTGCCGATCCGGTTTAGGTAAAAATTTAGAGTGTGAAACGGTTATTTTGTTAGCTTGAAGAAAGATTTTTCTAGCAATAATCTTCCAGAAACTAGATGAATTTTCTGTGGAAGGTAAATAAATATTATTTCTGGTAATTTTTGTTTCATTTCACACTAATATAACTTTTAAAAAAAGAACAGTTTAAATATTAGACCTGGAAGAAATAATAGCCTGGAATGAGGGAGGAGAGTCGGTGGCACAGATATTGCTCTTATCAGCGTGGAGATCGTTACAGTTCACTCCACCGTAACGACCCTGAACCCCTGGGCTGCCTATTAGAGGATTTCAGGTCAGTTAGTGTAGCATTTCGGCATCGGGGAGTGTCCAATCCAGAATTCGTTTCTTGCAATATTAATATTCAATATAGATCGTTCATAGTTTTATGAGTTAGAGCCATAATATGAAATATTTTTAGTTCTTATTTAGGTAAATAGAATAGTATATAAAGAAATAATAACATCAAAGTAAATAACTATAAAAAATAATGCGTTTCCTAAAAGTTTAACAAAGTAAAAAGGATCGAAAAACGTAAAAATGCCTAAGATAACCTATTTTAGCTCTGTCAATGAGAGTTAAAAAAAAAACTGTTACGAAACATTATTGTAGTAGAATTTTGATCTAACTTGACGTTTATCAATCGCTAATTTCGAAAAATGATTCATTTTTGGATATAGTTGAAAAAATTAATAAATTGGAGTTGCCTTCTAAGCCTTTTTGTGTTAACCGTTGTGAAGCCGTTCTACAAGGCAGCAATTTTGAAACTAGGTTTCAACATCCCAAAAAACTTATGAAAATCTGTACGTAGTAATATACATGTATCTTAATATGTACAGATTTCATGTTCAGTGTAGGGCAACTAACTTATTATTCTATATATTTTTTTTTGAGCTTGTTAAGAAATTAAAGTTGACGTAATCTTTGAAAAATGTTAAGCTTTCTCGAAATCAGCGAAAAAATGAAAAAAAAAAAAAAAAAAAATAATTAAATAAAATAATAATAAAAAAAAAAAAAAAAATAGAATTTCGTATTTTCGCTGTGATGCAAACCTACCATAGGGTAGTAAACTTGAAATTTGGATTCACGAGCCTGAAAAAATATATATAACCGTAGAGAAATAAAAAACTATCTTTTAATCTCCAAGTTGCATTTGCTATTTTACTTCTGTTCAACAGTAATATTGAAACTTATCAGTAACATTGAAAGTAACAGAAGTAAAATAACAAATGCAACTTGGACTTATTTAGTGATTATGATTCTTTTGGTTATGTTTATTTTTGTTAAGAGATTATTTATTACAAATAATTTTTAGAGAAATCTGATTATCTGATTTTCTTACTGTATATTCTTTTTTATTTATTTATTTAGTTTTCTCGGTTTTATATATATATATATTGAAATTATACTTTTCATACTTTAAAAATTTCTGCAAAGCCCAATTTTATTTATTTATTTACTTACAATAAGTCCCTGTGCATCTTAAATATCTGGAGTGGCATAACATGCAGAACATGTTAACAGCAAGGGCTCGATTAAAACTGACAAAATTTCATTAATATTGTCTAAATAATTCAGAAGCGCTTTTTAACATCCAAAATTTGTAATTACAATCTCATAACCTCTGTACAAACGATTTTACAAAAAAAATCTCATGGACATACCAACAACACACTCATAGATGACATTGCCACAATGAACATTCCAAACAACATCTAAAGTGACGTAAAAGGAGCTGGTAGAGGGATCTCCTCGGCTAAGTTTAAAAAAAAAAATCAAGTTAGCTACAGGTGCCACAGTGCAAGTAATTTAATATTTCAATTCAATGGTTATAATAACTTTGGTTGAAAGGTGTGGATAAAGATTCAGAAGTTAAAACAATATTTAACGAATAATTTAAAATTAAAAAAAAAAAAAAAAAAAAACAATTAATCCCGATAGGCAGCCCACTATGCCAAGCCGCTTCTGACATGAAAATGTAAAGATGCCTAATACTACCATACGTTGGCCAACTCCTCCTCAACAATAATCTATTAATTTATATTCGCTGTAAAACAGAATTCACATTTGTTATCCTGGGGGCTTGAGGGCCGAGTGATTTGGGTCGAGAATCTCAGCGCGCGCGGTACTGAAAGTCGTGGGTTCGAATCTCACCTTCTTCTTCTTCTTCGGCTCTACAGTCCATGGTGCACCTTGGCCTTTCTGGAAATTAGTCCCCAGCAATGTCTATCCAAAGCTTTTCCTTTCCAGTTAGTAACGCCCATCTTTTCCAAGTCCTCTTCCACGTCAGCAATTCAGCTCTTACGAGGGTGTCCTCTTCTTCTCTTTCCAGGGAAGGTCACCTGGAAAACTTTTATGGCCATTCTTGTGTCTGGCTTCCTTTCTAGGTGTCCTAACCAGCTAATCCGTCTAGATTTTATAAATCGTACTATATTTTCACGTTGTAAAAGATCTACTATTTTCTGGTTATTCCTAATTCGCCATGCTCCTTAAGCGTACACAGGGCTAAACACGCGCTTCAATATCTTCCTTTCGAAGATCCTTAATGCTTACTGGTCAGCTGGACACAACGGGTCTGAAAAGAGATCTGTACAGCCTGAGTTTTGTCCTTTTGGATAGCAGGTTTGATCTCATCATATTTGTAAGGCTAAAGTAAGCTCTATTGCTACTCATTATTGTTTTTTTAACCTCATCGCTCACTATATTTTCAGAGTTAATTTCCGTGCCAAGATACACGAAGTGGTTAACAGCTTCATAACAGAGGTTGACAAGAGATAAGTTACACGGCTTTCTTCTAATTCCAGAAGCCAAGGATACTATATACTTGCTCTTCGCCTCATTAATTTCATGCAAAATGCCTTTTAAAGTTTTCTCATTTCTTGCCAGCACCACAATATCATCAGCATACCCAGAATTTAGTAGGTTCGACTCGCCAAAGTCCCACCAGACTCCAAATTCTTCATTGCTTTATGCAAGGCTAGATTAAACAGGACCGTTGAGAGGGCATCGCCTTGTCTTACTCCAGAATCAAAATGTATTTTCCTGCTTATTCTGCTACCGGCAAGTACACTAGCCTTAGTCTTGTCATTAATGTCATTAATGTTGATCAAGTTAATCTTCTTGTGCGGGATATTGAATCCCTTTAAAGCATTAAAGAGCTGAGACTTATCCACTCGATCAAATGCTTGTTTAAAATCCACAAAGAGCATGTGAACATTTATATTGTGGCTGTAGCATTTTTCTAAGGTTTGCCGCAAAGTAAATATTTGTTCTATTGTGCCTCTGTTCGGTCTAAAACCACCTTGATAATCTGTTCAGAATATATTTTTAGTCTTGCAGTTAAAATATTGGCTAAAATTTTATACACTGCATTCAACAAGGATATACCTTTATAGTTTTGGCATATGGTCTTGTCCCCTTTCTTAAAAATTGGTAAAATCAAACCCGAACCCCAATCCTCCGGCATCCGCTCCTCGTTCCACAATTCAAAAATCAAGTTGAAGATTCTTTGGCCTTGGTATTCTCCACCAAATTTAAACATTCCAACAGGGAAATTATTTTCAACAGGAGCCCTGTTATTTTTTAATTGGCTTACCGCATTAATCAAATCCCAATTAGGCACGTTAAAATTTATTTCGAGGCGAACCCATCCTTTCTTCCCGAGTTGGAGTACATAACGACGTTAAGCCCAAATAAACAAATTGTCGTCATATTAAAATCATCACTATTATATCAACATGGCTAATGGATAAGAACAAGAAAACAAATATTATAGTAAACAAATATCAAATAACACCTTTTAGTGTCAAATACTTCACACGGCATCCGATTTGGTGAGATTATCTCTATTCACATGTCCGTCGTGTCAAGGATTTATAAAAAAAAAAATGTATTTATTATATTTCTGTAAATGTGCATAACCGCCGTCTATTATTACAATTACAATAGCTGACACTCATGTTTGAGCAATAACACGGAGTGTGTCAAGGGTTCGAAGCGTATTGTCCGTTCGTGACATTGTGGCACCATGGCAACGTAGCCATTAGCTCTTTGTCTGCTAAAAATCAATTTGTCCATTTATTCGGCCATAATAGAGCGGTAATGGTCCCGTTCCAATAAAAATAACAATCAGCGAAGCGTCGTGTCCAGGATGAAAAGAACCGCCTCGAGCGATTTTATTTTTGAATTATTTTAATTTTCTGAAGCACCATTAAGGCCATGGTAAGTTAATCATGAATGTTAAAAGGTCCACTCAAACTAAAATCAGGGACGTTTAAAATCCTATACAATATATAATTCAATTAAAAATCTGGGAATAACTTTCGATCAACATCTTACTTGGAATAAACATATCTCTCAAATCACGAGGAAATCTATTTTTATTCTTAAGCAACTTTCACATTATCGTGATTCATTACCATTAAGTACTCGACAACTTTTAGTACCATCACTCATTTTTCCTAACTTTGACTACGGATCCATAGTATATGGAGGACTGTCTTATGAGCTCGAGATGAGATGTAACTGTTTAATTAGATTTATTTTCGGGATCTCTAGACGTTCTCACATATCTCACAGGTATGCTGAAATTGGGTGGCTTTACCCCAGTTTCCAACGTCAATACTTCCTAGGTGCACTCAAATTTCACACCTTGAAAACCGAAAAATCCACCTATATTCATGACCTCCTTACCCTGCGCTCCTTCATCCACCTCTTAAATGCTAAAACCCAACCCATCAACCTATCCACTCCGGCGCATCGAACTGCATCCTTCGAGAAATCCTTTATTATCCGTGCTTCCTCTTTATGGAATTCATAGCCCATCTCAATTCGAAAAAGCTCAACTCTTACTTCCTTTAAACATTTATTTCTTTACCTCCTTAATTTTACTTCTTCCGAGCTAATGTAAAACATGAATATTTATGTAATATACATTATAACAGTATACATAAGATTTATCCTTTTACAAGATATCTCGGTTATTTTGTAACTCATAATTTAATTATTAATCAATTTTATTATCTATTATTATTATTATTTATTATAATTAATTATCATAGCCAGACGATTGTCCTATGTGCTATAATCATATGTTATTCTTAGGGGACAAGTAGTCTCAGAATTAAGTACATTTTCTTCTTCTTCTGCTTCTTCTATATAAAAAGCCTATACAACAATAACACAAATCGTTAGTAACTAGACTAAGTATTAAAAGCAACAATAGATAAATAACAATGGTAATTACATATTAATGGCAACATTGCGCGGAGGCACGAGTACGCGTGGCAACACTGAGGCCAAATTATAAACTCCCAGTAACGTTACTATTAAGTGAGGTTCCTGTATAAAAACGTTTTGAGTTTTTTAATTGATATGGAAGTAATATTTCTTTTTTGTATTGTGTATAAAATGGATTTAAATTAAGATTATTTTTTATGAACAAGTGTTGTTAAGTCCTATGTAATGGAAATAGAACCACCTAACATAGCACCAATCCATATTTTAGTTTAAAAAAATTCCAAAGCAGTTTTCTTTATATTTTCTTTCATTATTATTATAAAACAAGCAACGACACCATAAACGTTCTGAAATTAATATATAGAAGTTTTGACAGAAGTTGAATTGGTTTGGAAAACCGCCATTGCTAAACAATAGAAGCTTAGAAACTCTCAAGACTTGTTGCTAAGCAACCTATATCGTTACCAATGGCGGCCAGAGCAAACAGTGAGACCAGAGTTGGTCAAAATTTAATCATGCTAGGATTAATTTTTTTATGAAATTCTGCCCACTCTAGTGAGATTTAGTATAGTTAAGTGTACGGTCGTTATGAGGGTGAAGTCGTTTCTTTAATACTAAATTTAATAATATAAGAGTTTTTAGTAACATTTGTTTTAAGTACTTTTCTGTTTATATTATTTTGAGTATACAATTTTAAAACCTTTTTATAGTGATGTGTCAATACCAACATATTTCGATTCTTGATACTAAAAATATACATAAATATATAAATTCTTGATTTTCGGTAAACACGTTCATGTTTGATCCCGTCTAAATCATTTGGTAAACAGCATGCCCTCTATCCGGGCTCAGTACTTCTTTAGCTTCCCTTTGTTCACAATGGCAGTAAAGTACGAAATTTTATTAATTTTGCTTCATTATAGGAAACGGAAGTTTTCAGTGGCTAAATTTTAGAATGAAGACTCTGCGCTTCAGAGCTCTATTCAGAACAACTGCAGAGAATGTACGACGTTTTGGTCCAGCGGTATCCAGGTTTAGTCAACAGGAAGGAAGTCTTGTTCCAACAGACCCCACACCTCTCCCCACAAAAGAAAAACCAGCTAATTTGGATGGAATCGAGCTTCTCCCTCAGCCGGCATATAGTCCAGAACTAGCACTATCAGACTACCACCTGTTCAGATCAATGGCTCTTTTCCTTCGTGGAAAAATATTCAACAACTTAAATGAAGTTGAAAATGGGGTTCGTGAGTTCTTCGTTTCAAAACCCAAAGAGTGGTACCATCAAGGAATTCTACAGCTGGCTTCGAGATGGCGTTAAACTGTTCAGCACAAAGGTTTATACACTCGGGTGCAAAAAAACCCGGCGCACCTTGAATGTTCGCATATTTTTTGTTTATTCTCTTTTACAACTTAATAAAATTTGCCAATTTGTTTAATATATGTAGCGGATATATTCTGTTTACATGACACAAAAGAACAAATAATAAAACATGAAATTTGAAGAAAAAAAAATTATCAAACAAAAAAGTATACATTTGTTGATTTTATGTTAAAAAAATAAAACCTCTAAACTTCGTTTACAAAATGCCAGAAACACAAAATTCATGGTCTTCTTTAATATCGAGTGTTTCATCCTCTTGCTTGATTAACAGCCTGCATCCTTGCAAGCATGCTCCATATAACATTGGCCACTCGATCTTGAGTAATCTTCTCCCATTGTTCTTCTACGGCAGTTCTCAGCTCCTGGAGGGTTATGTTGCTGTCGGATGGCCTTCATAAAATGGTCCCACAGATGGTCTATAGGATTGAGACCCGGGCTGCGAGCTGGCGACTCCAAGGTTCGGATACCCACCTCATCAAGGAAGTCACTAACAACATTGGCGACGTGTGGCTGTGAGTTATCATGCATGAACATAAAATTAGGGCCAGTGAATGGCGCAAAAGGGACTACATACTCTTCAAGGATGTCTCTTATATAAGTTTGTGCATTGAGGGATGACCTTCGGAACACATGAAGGTCTGTGTTCGCTTTTAAACAAATCCCTGTCCACACCATCACCGACACTCCTCCGAACTGTGCTGTGCCTACAACATTGCACTGATTGTAGCGTTCTCCTCATTTTCTTTAGACTCTAGCTCGACCATCTGAAGCATGTAGGCCAATTCTAGACTCATCTGAAAAGAGAACAGAGGCCTAATCAGCTTCAGTCCAGGCAACATGTTCTCGAGCAAAACGGAGTCAAGCTGCTCTCTGAGCTGCAGTGAGGAGAGGGCCGGAAGCGGGAATATTAGAGTGTAGATTCATTTCAGGCAAATGTCTACTTATTGTATGCACGGAGATATCCACACTTCGAGGTGGAAGCAGGTGGCAAGTCATTACAGATGTCTGGAAGCGTTTCCTTAGAGTCTCCATTTTAATAAATCGATTAAAATAATGGTTTGTTACTCTCGACCGATCTGATCCCGACCCCCTCGATTAGCTGCTCGTCTCCCGGTACCTCGGAATCGCGCGTCGTTTCCGGTACTCCGAGAGTATTGGCCGCGTATCGCTGACTTCTTCCGTCCTCGATTAACGCTAAAATTTGAGTGACTACCGTGGCATCCAACACTATATTGGGTAGAATTGGATTAGCGTGGAACAAAGAAAATTAAAAAAATTAGAAAAACTACACACAGGTGTTCATTGCACTCTTCTAGAGAACTGAGGACTAACTGGGAATATGTTGATCTGCAAACTTGGGCCCTTCTTTGTTATTCATAGAGTGGATTACTGCAAAGGATTATTGTATTGTTATCACTTATGCCATGGCCTATATGTGTGCTGGTTCAATCACAACATTATTCCGTCAGCTAATATTTTTTTAATGAAAATCAAGGTGCGCCGGTTTTTTTGCACTCGAGTGTATTTTGATTATTAAAAACCTTGTAAGTAGAAGAAAAATAAATATTTATTTTTACCTATAAAACGGTCATTTTTTCTGACTCACCCCATTATTTTTAGCTGTTCTATTACTGAAATAATTTGAAGGACTCATAGTGGTAGTCAATGTTTTTTTTTTTCTTTTTAATGAATTTTTCTGCTTAAAACTGTAAAGGTAAAACGTTGGTTATTTATGTAATTGAAATAAGGAAAATTCCACTTTTCCAACCAGACATTAAACGCTTATTCATACACTCAAAATTTTGACTCTCTCAAAACAGAGAAATATATTTTTTACATGGATACGTATTTTGGCTAGGAGTCTATACTTTTTTTGGTGTAACGATTTTTGCACATTCGAAAATGTAACATTTTGACAAGCTCTTGCTTTTTTGATGTTGCCCGGATGGAAAATTTGATGGCAGTTTCCTAATTAGAAATTGATTGGAGAATATTTTTGGTAATATAACATTTGTCGCTTGGACCTACCGTTTATTAGTTTTATTGGTTTAAATTTAACACTTTAACGACCACAGCGGGCACATAGGCCCGCTAGTGAAACCCACAAACAATTTTGTTCCAGGAATACTTACGTCATTGTAAAGTCAAATTACCTTATTATTATGATATCTATGGTTCTTGTGAACAAAATTATCACCTTGGGTTGAGCTTACCTTTATTCTATTGCCATAACAATTCTTGGATGCTAATTTGTTATTGTTTAGCGTATTTTTAAGTTATCAACCGACTTAAAAAAAGAGGAGGTTCTCAACTCGTCTGTATTTTTTTTATTTTTTTTTTGTGTCTGTATGTTACGCGATTACTCCGTTAATTCTGAATCAATTTTGATTATTCTTTTTTAGATCGGTAGAGCATACTTCAGAGGTGGTCCCATTAAAATTATTTTGAAATCAACGCAGCACTTTTTAAGAAAAAAAAAAAAAGTTTAAAAAAATCACTTCTTAACGGTTTTTTTGATTTTTTCTTAAACAGTGCTACATTTATTTCAAAATATTTTTTATGGAACTACCTCTGAAGTATGTCCTACCGATCTAAAAAAAAAATCATCGAAATTGATTCAGAATTGACAGAGTAATCGCGTAACATACAAAAAAACAAATACAGATGAGTTGAGAACCTCCGTCAATTCTTAATCAATTTTGATGATTTTTTTTTTTTAGAACGGTAGGGCATACTTCAGAGGTAGTCCCATAAAAAATATTTTGAAATCAACGCAGCACTTTTTAAGAAAAATCAAAAAACCAGTTAATAAAAATCACTGTTATATAACCTTACATTTTAAACATATTTATGATTATGATTATTTACAATATCCATAGTAACTAAATCTCCGTCCTAAAGAATAAAGAAATATGTAAGGCGGTGTCTAATTTTAGGCACCCTCAGAAAAAAAGTTCAATTCAGTTGAAAGTTATATGATAAATTGGTACCAGGTATTTATTTTCTTTATCAATGATTTTATATGTACGTACAAACAACATACACATACCCATTAATGAAAAATATACGTAATGATTTCAACTCCCATTTTGTGTTCAATTTTCCCTATTACATGAAGGTAAGTGGAATGATAACCTCGATAAGTCTTTGTTCAGTAACTCGAACTATTTTTCAGGGTAGCTTGAAGATCGAGAATTGACTATATAAACAAAAATACACTCACCGCTAAAAAGTGAAAAATAAAAATAATTTTTAAAGAAAAAAAAAAAAAACGACTTCAAGATTAAACCTACTTGCAGGAACTTAACTAAAAAATAAAAAATAATGTTTATGATCAGTTATTTTTGGAGTCGGTGCCAACCAAAACTAACAGAATATGAAAAGAAATGGTAATTGTAAAGATCCTCCCACTGTTTTATCACCGCCACACCGCTGTCTCGGGCCATTCGAAAGTGTATTGCAGAGGCAGGATCAAACTGCCATTCTTGGCTGGCACCGACTCCAAAAATAACTGATCATAAATTGTGAATAGGTATATAAGTATTGATAATTTCATTTATTTTCATTTAACGGTTTTTGTTTTGAAGCAATTCAAATATTATTTTTTATTTTTTAGTTAAGTTCGTGTAAGTAGGTATAATCTTGAAGTCGGTTTTGTTTTTTTCTCTAAAAATTATTTTTATTTTAATATAATTAAAATTATTAAGGACTTGGAAAAACTGATAAATTATCTACCAATACTATCCTCATATATTGTATCCTCATCTGACTCCAAATCGGAAGGAAATTTATTTTGCATTGCCAACTCCACGATACGCTTGGAACGGGAAGATATTCCACGAAACATTTTTAAACAAAAAATGGACCAACTTACAAAAAACTGAATTTCGATAACGCACTAGAGGTACTACTGAGTAAGTAATCTCTGTTTTCAACAAGAGCTATAAGCATACTAAATAAAGTGGAGGGTGCGAGGTAGGAGGGTTGAAAATAGTGAAAGGGTAATAAAAGGTGTTGGAAGGGTTTCGGCAGGTCAATCATCTGAAGAACAGTTTTATACCTGATCGGGTGAACATCACATTTTTGCTGAATAATAAACCTAATATGTTATTCCATCAATATTTCTGGAAATTATTTTATTTTTTTTTTTTTACAGCTAGGTAGTGTTTTTTGTTATTCTCATATTCATTTTATGGAAAAAGAACTAATCTTGAAGAGGTTTATACATTTTTTTCCAACAGTGCAGTAATATTTTGTGTTAAAATGAAAAACAAATCAAAAATATGTCAATAGAGAAGTCAAAATATATCTATTAAAGGAAAAAATAGTTATTTTATGATTTAGAAAAAAACGGGCAGGTCCCCACGGACATTGGCACATAGGCCCGCTACATTTTTGCCCTAATCACCATAGTTAAATGGTTGCTAATGATTATAAAAATGCATGACATTGTTCTATAACTACTGAATGCAGCTTTTGAGAGAAAAAAAATGTTTGGTCCACAGGGAAATATTGACAGAAATGGCTTGGTCGTCAAAGTATTAAAAAAAATCACGTTTGGTTACAATTTACAGTCATGGGGCTTTGTGGATACGCTCAATCTCTGTTGGTGTTTGAGAAGAGTTCCCTTACTCTATATACACTATAGATAGACATGCCGATGATCAATTGTTTTTCCCAGCCAGGGAGAAATTGTTTTCTTTAGTTTCAAGAAACATTTTAAATTCTGTACTAAGCAGATTTGATGAAATACATGAAAAATAACTAGAGGAATCGATTTATTATAATTAAAAAATTATGTATTAGAAAATCATCCCCAACATTAGTGGCATTGAACGGTTCCTAAGAATCGATTGTATCATTGATTTTCGATATCGATTGTTTTATCAATAACCGGTGGAACCGATAATCGACATTTGGAATTGACACATCCCAAATAATGATCAATTCTGATATGCAATAAAATACAATACCGTGCATGCCAATGCTAAGCAATAAGTGCTGATGGAACCAATGACAGTTAATTGCTCCCGAAGAGATGAGAATACAGGAGAACGAATCAAACTCAATTAAATGTAAAGCGAGACTAATAGTGGCTAATAGAGGAAGACAATGGAAGCCCTACTTGGCCTCTAATTTGTTCACCATTTCCCACATCCAGATAGCGCTAAATGTCAAGTACGACCCTGCTGCGCTCTAGCTCATTATTAAACTTTAACCGAAAGTCCTAAGGTCGGAATCGTGAGCCGTGCTTGAAGGACTTGATAGTTCTAACCTATTCGGTTCTCTATTCTCTTCGTTACTTTATCACAAGCCGGCTACAGTATTTGAGCCACATCATGGATGACCTTTTAATGGCTTTCAGCACGGTAAGTATGGAAAATTCTTAAAATAACTAACAAGGGGACGTTTGGAGTTGTAACTCACAGATTTGAATGCCGATTTTTGTGTGGGTAGTAGGGACCTATAATAGTGCAAAACTAGAGTTATAGCCGCCAATGAGCATTAGGAGCCGAGAAAAAAAATTTATGAAAAAAACGTTTTATTTTTTTTCTAAGCTGTTAGTCAAGATAGAGAAATGATTCTTTCACGTTTAATTACAGTTATTTATGCTATTTGAAATAAAAATACTTTTGTTATGCTCAAGACACTACCCGGCTTTAGGGTGCTCAAAAACTCCAAAAAAATGACAGAATTCCAAGGAAATCATCTGTAAATCAGTGGAAACTTTTTTTCATGAACAACTGATCTCAAATATCGATTTAACGCACCATAAAACCCTTATACGTGAAATTTTATCAAAATCAAATAATATTGATTTTTTACCCCTTTCGAGGAGGTTGAAATTTTGAATTTGAGATTTCATCATCAATATCTAAAGGCCATAACCACTGCTGTGTTTAACCGATTACAATAGTAATAGCATCACAAGAATCAGCATACATTCTGCTTTTTATCGATGCATATAATATTGGATTTACTCCAGATTTTGTTGGACAAAAACTGATGTGAATGAAAAAATCCGAGGTCAGCTATAACTTGAAACATTGCAATAAGGGGAAATCCTGGGACCTCTGGATTTAAAGTAAACTATGCAGTTTTATGGCTTCTAAATGACTTTAAAATTCGGTCTTAATCGGTGGCGAAATGTGTGAGATAGCGCAAATTATTTACATTTTTTCAGAAATTGACAGCATCATTTCTAGCCTTCTAAAATCCTACAAAATTTTAAAGGTAAAAAAAAAAATATTTTTGATTTCGATAAAATTTAGTTTCTATATGTTTTATGAGATAAGGAATCTGACAATAATAACAGTTTTTAGTTTAAAAATTTTCCTCACCCATATTTTTATTTCAAATTGCATTGAAATCCTAAGATTGATGAATAATCTAAAATTAATATCAGGTTTTGGTTAAAAAATATGTGTATTTTTTTTAAATGGTCTTTTTTGAAAAATATTGTGTAAAAAATAAAATAATAATAGAAACAGATCATTTTAAAACGTCTTATTTATCAAGTATGCTGTCAATTTCTGAAAAAATGTAAATAATTTGCGCTATGCGCAACAGCAGTGGTTATGGTCTTTAGAAATTGATGATGAAATCTCAAATTCAAAATTTCAACCTCCTCGAAAGGGGTAAAAAATCAATATTATTTGATTTTGATAAAATTTCACATATAAGGGTTTTATGGTGCGTTAAATCGATATTTGAGATCAGTTGTTCATGAAAAAAAGTTTCCACTGATTTACAGCGGATTTCCTCGGAATTCTGTCATTTTTTTGGAGTTTTTGAGCACCCTATAGCCGGGTAAGTGTCTTGTGCATAACAAAAGTATTTTTATTTAAAATATCCTACATAACTGCAATTAAACGTGAAAGAACCATTTCTCTCTCTTGACTGAGAAAAAAAATAAAATGTGATTTTCATATTTTTTTTTTCTCGGCTCCTAATGCTCATTGGCGGCTATATTTCTAGTTTTGCACTATTATAGGACCCAACTACCCACACACGGCATTCAAATCTGTGAGTTACAACTCCAAACGTCCACTTGTAAGTATGTCTGAATTGGCTTATTGATTAGGCGAATGACATATAAACAAAAACTAGCTAAATATCCTCAATATCTACCAAGCTTAATAATACGAAAAATTCAATAGCGCCCTCTATTAATTGTTTTCATATTAATCTAACTACGACACCTTACCTTTTCCTATCATTTTCGCATTCTCCTGAACTTTTTTTTTTCTCTAGCTACATATTGAAATTTGCAACTGTATACAATATATATAAAATAAAAGAACTAAATATGATGATAATGATAAAAATGACACGTCACTTGTTTTTAAAGCAACTACCCATTGGTAGCACTCATAAATGTTCAGTACAATAAAGTACTATATTAACAGGTTGTTCTGAACTTAACGCGGCAATTACTACTCAACATCTTTTTTCTTCCGCTCTCAAACTTTTCCAACTTAAACTTCTCAATAAAGTAATATCCTTACATTCCTCGCCATTTTCCTTGATCAAACCCTTTTCTGGAAAGACCATGTTCCCCTTATTATCCGCCGAACAATTTCATCCCCTCGACTCCTAAACCGATCCCGCAGTTTCCTTCCACAATCTACTAATTTTTTCTCGTATATTTCTCCATTTTGATTATGGTAGTGTGGTTTATGGAGGTCTCTGGGATCGAAAATTTTACGACAATTTCCTAGTCAGAAATTAAATTCAGAATATTTTTGTTCTATTACAAGCGCCGTTAGGGCCTACTAGTCTAGTCAATAAACACATTGTAGAGTGCATGGAATATGCGATTTTTACTTCATAGCTTCGTTAGGAATAGTTAGAAGGTAAACATACTAAAAGTTCCCGCCCCTGGGAGGGTGAGCTAACGGTGGGGGGAGGGGAGAAGTTCAGTTTTTTTGGCTTTTCGATAATATCTCGAAAACGTTAGACTCTAGAAAAATATGTTTCAAATAAACATAAAAGCTAATTAAATTTCCTATAAAATTGATTATATAAATTTGTCGTAATTCTAACCGTTATTGAATATAGGCGATTTTCGGGAAAAAACAAATGTCACCTCACTTTTTGTCAAACGTTTGCTTTTATTACGTTCCACAATCGTTTCTTAGAAAAAACGTCAGAATCAAAATTGTAGAGCGTTAATTTTACTTTATTTTCATGTATATGTTTTTTGTATTACGTTGTTTCACATAATATGTCCGATTTTATAATATTTGAAATACATAGAGGATTTTGAGGGTCTCTGTTGTTGAAAAAGCTCGATACATGGGTACCTCACGATCTCACTGAGCGACAGCAATTGAAACGTCTTGAGACCTGCGTTTCGTTGCTTGCTAGGCAAAAAACCGACCCTTTCCTTGAAAGAATAATAACTTGCGACGAAAAATGGATTGCTTATGACAATCAGCGTCGGTCAGGGCAGTGGTTAGACATCGACGAAAGCCCAGGACAAATGCCAAAACCAAATTTGCACCCGAAAAAATTGATGGTTACAGTATGGTGGTCTATGGCTGGAATCATACATTATTCCTTTTTGCCTAGAGGTGAGACCATTACCTCTACAACCTACTGCAATGAAATTGGCCAAATGCACGAAAAATTATTGAAAAAAAAAACCTGGATTGGTAAATCGGAAGGGCCCTATACTCCTACACGACAACGCTAGACCCCACGTTTCAAAACTTACCATGCATAAATTGAAAGAGCTGGGGTACGAAGTTCTTCCGCACCCACCATATTCTCCCGACTTGTCTCCAACAGATTATCACCTTTTCAGGAATTTAGACAACTTCTGCAGAGGAAAAATTTTTGCAAATGATGCTGAAATCAAAAGTGCGTTTTCAGATTTTGTTTCACTTCAAAGCTCAGAGTTTTTCAAATCCGGGATAAAAAAGTTGTTGTCACGTTGGGAAAAATGTGTAGAAAAAGAAGGTAAATACTTCGAATAAAATTATATTGTTTTCATATTGTATTTTTACTAAAATCCCTATACCTTGAAAACGGACATTTCATGTGAAACAACCCAATATTTGAAGCAAATGTTTAACAAAAAGTGAGGTAAACATTTTGTTTATTTCTAAAATTATTGATTTTTAATAACGTATATTTCGAAAACCGTTGGAATTTAGACGAATACGTATACAATCAATTTTATAGGAAATTTAATGAGATTAATTTTTCTAGAGTCCACCGTTTTCGAGATATAATCCAAAAACAAAATTGGGGCCTTCTCCCCTTCCCCCACTGTTAGCTCACCCCCCAGGGGCGGGGACTTTTAGTATGTTTACCTCCTAACTATTCCTAACGAAGCTGTGAAGTTGAAAATTATCTCATATTTCATGCACTTTACACCCCTCATTTCAGCAATCATTGACTGGACTAAACCGTTTAGGAGCTATATTGGTTTTGGGATCGAAAATTTCACTCGAGTTTCCTCATCAGAAGCAGTAAATATAAAAGCATATTATATATACATGGAAATATCAATGATCTATTGTTTTTAACAGTGAGTGAGAATTGAAGTTTTTTGTGTAACGGTTTTTCAAACTCAACAATAATTTAACATTTCTTTCACACTCAAATTTGTAACATTTTTTTCTCCCACAAATAATAACTTTCGTATAATATAACATCTGTCGTTAGGTCCTACCGTTTAGGAGCTAAGTATATTAGTTTTAATAAAAAAAGTCACGTTTGAAATTACGATCAACAAAACTGCCATTTTATAATACAATAAAATTATTTTTAAGATTATATAGGTACATAGTAGCATATAGGACGAATAGTGGCAGGCAACAGAAGCCTCTTCGGAGTTCAAAAAGCTCTTAGGTTCAATGATATATCGCGTAAGGCTAAAATAACAGCATATAAAACTATTATCAGACCCGTTGTTACATACGCAAGCGAGACATGGGTGCTAACAAAAAGAAGTGAAGCGCTACTCCGAGTTTGGGAGAGAAAAATATACAGGAAGATATTTGGCCCAAAATATCTAAATGGTGAATGGAGAATAAGAAAAAATGATGAATTAATGGCATTGTTTGGTGAGCAAGATATAGTAGCCCAAATAAAAAAAGCGAGATTAAGGTGGCTAGGAAACGTGGAAAGGATGCCTACAGACAGATTTCCGAGGAAACTGCTATAAGAAAAGCCAGAAGGTTTAAGAACTCGAGGGCGACCACGAATGAGATGGTTAGACGACGTGGAGGAAGACCTCAGGTATCAGAGGATGGCGCCGCAAGGCAGCGGATCGAGAAGGTTGGAGGAGGCTTGTTGAGGAGGTCCTGGTCCTGCCTAAGGACTGTCGCACCGATTAAATAAATAAATAGGTACATAGTACTGGAATATGGACTTAATTCATCTATACAATTGTATAAAAGGACAAGCCATTTTTTGTTAGTGAACACTAACCACGAAAACTACTGACCCAATAGCTACCAATTTTTTACCACAATATAGTTCACCAAGGTTTTAATAAAATCTACTGATTATTATTTAAACTTACACCGACCATTTTTATTATAAACTTTAAGGCATCGTTGTATAAAATTGAAACAGAGTCCATTCTATCTGGCTTATGGAATTTTTAATAAGAACGTTTGCAAAACCTTTATTTTCTCGAAATGAAAAAAACTTGACTTACACCACTTTCATTCTCACCGGCTCATATGTTTATTTTGTTTTTTCTTATTTCGTGATGAAGAATAACGGCTTAGCCGTTAAGTGGAATTCTGAAACACCGTATGTGTGTGAGAGAGGTGTGGAGGGGGAGGAGACAGCGGAGAGTAAATGTAATGAACTGACCTTAACATTATAACTTTGGGGTCATTACTGTCAAAGGTGGTTGATGCCAGATTACCAAAAAGTAATTCCAAAGTGCACTCCTAAAGGTTATAGTCGGCAAATTGAAATTTAGGTTTAATAATGCACCTTAACATATTATTCTCTCCATGTGATTGACGTGAAAATAATTGATGGCTGGATTTTACAAGGGGGGACAAAGGAGGTAAAACAACGAATTCACTCAGCTTCACAATAACTTCGTAGCTATTGCCTAGACTCCATTGTCTTTTTAACCAATGAACGTGTAATTTAATTTGTAAGATTGTTTTAACGTGATTTTATTCTTTTATTACAAATGAATTAAATTACACGTTCTTTCTAACTAGTAATTATAACATAAAACACTTTAAACAATATAACAATAAACTAACCAAAGTTATTAACACTTTGTCTCTCACATATGTTTTAATTAAAAGTCCCACACACATTTAAGGTTGCAGCAGTGTTGTTATCACATGGTAGCAAACTTACATTTATATTCTAAAAAGTATATCAAATTTTGTTGGTCTCTATTCTGTTGGTTTTTCCACTATTGGGGAGACGTTAGATCGGTAGCTGACTGGGAGCTGGGTCCTCACAGCCCTTCCCCCACTACTACGACAGCAAGTAGCTTACTAATCTAATCACCTGCTTCCTTACAAATCGTATTTTTCAAATTACGATCAACTATGCAACCGAAAATGAATCTGTTTTGCATAATTGTGTTCAATTGACTTATGACTAAGTGACTATAACCAGTTTTTTTTTTAAAAAAAAACAATAGTTCGCCAGATAATTTTTTTTAAAATCTAAAATAATTGACAAAAAAAAATTCTGAAAACGTAGCGTGAATTTAATGGGTTTTTATTACTAAATCCGTTTACAGATCTAATATTGATGATTCTGTTCACAAATGAGAGCGAAAATAAATTCGCCCCAAAAGTGCTGCCATCTCTTGAAAAAAAAATCTTACTAAAAATCGGGATGTTTAGCCTTAAATACGAAATTTCATTCACATAGAAAATAAAAATTCGTAGGCTTCAAAGTTTGCCTGACTTCAATAAATGGTAGGCAACTTTTGTTTAAATTGATAAAAACATGAATTACGCTTAGACGGTTTAACGTATCAACTTTATTTTTTTACACAAAATATAGGGTGGTAATACGCTTGAAATGTATTTGATTTCAATTTTTTTAATAGGTTTTTGTTCATCGAATTTTACATTTATATACTTACATTTATATTTTTTATATCAAAAGAAAGCTGAGACCCTCCTCTTTCCAGCGATACCAACCAGTGAATTGCATGACAAAGTAATGAAGATTTAAAGGTATGTAACCAATAATCGGTTTTAAAATTTCATTTTCCTGGAAGAGGGTGAAAAAAATGATATTTTTTGATTTGTTGAATAACCGTTTTTTAATGTTTTTGAGGGTGCTGAATTAGAATCTGACCTCAATTTTTGTGTGAAAAAATCTATAGAGGTAGTTTTGCTTGAAAAACTAATCATTTTTTTAGAATTTAATTAACCTAAACCAAAATCTATGGAGCGACTGTATTTTTCCTTTAATTCGCAATCAAAACTAAAAATCTTGGTGCAAGAATCATGTCGATATCATTTTTTAAACTCGAGATAAAAAATAAATTAATTTAATGATATTTTATTTTTTTTTCTCGGCTTCTAGGGCCCATTGGTCGGAACGGCAAAATATGTGTCTAATATTTTTTGATCAGGAACCTCCAAAAAAATTGCCAACAAGATCCGTGAGAGACTGAGTGTGTCCTCCCCTTGTCAGTCTACATCTCGTACGCTAACCCGACGGCTCAAAACTGATTAATTTTTTTTTGGAATTCGGTTATTATTGAATCATTGCGCTGCAAACAATCCTGATACTAATGCTGTCAATCCTTCATTGGTTAAAAAGACAATGGAGTCTAGGCAATAGCTACGAAGTTATTGTGAAGCTGAGTGAATTCGTTGTGTTTGGTTATGGTTCTTGAAAAAACAGATAGACAAAACAGAGAATACTTCCAATTCGAAAATAAGCCCATTTAATAAAAAAAAGTATATAAAACTAAAGTTGTTGCAAATTAGATTTGCTTTATCCATAGAACGAAAATGTGCTAAGAGTAGCGGTTTCCGAGTTTTTGATCAAACAGCTAAGAACATACGATGTTCAACCCTTTCAAAAATGTTCTAAAAACAATGATTGTATAGGGATTATTATTGTTTGATTCATGTTGACTACCGCTATAGTCCCGGCATCTGTAATAATGTCAACTCATGAGCTTTTTTACCCGATTTCATACAAATTATTGATATATTTTTTATATTTTGCTAAGAAAACATAACGAACCCCACAATGTGTTGTGGCCGAGAGAAATCAGAAAAAAAATCACATTCTTCAATTGATTTCCACTACTTGTATTTACAACCAAATAAATCAAATCATACGAATATAAAAGGACAAACCGTTTTGTAGGTACATACATTCAACTATTAGTAGGAAATTACACTTACACTTTAAAATTACTTTTCCCGGTTATGTTTTTAAAAATATGTTATAATTATTATGGTATACGCTATGGAAAAATTACTTATCCACGAGACTTGGGAACAATGAAATGACCTTATATTACGGTAATTCTAAAACATTTCCAAGGAGCCAGTTATAAAAATGATTTTATTCATCAGTCATTGTTTAATTTTATTTACGATTTTTACAGTCAACTAATGTAAAACTATTGATTTTCAAAGTTGAATTCGAACAATTCAGAGAAACAACACTATGTTTTTAAATTACATCATAGTAAATATTATATGGGTACGTACACTTTTTCATTATCAGCTCTTCTTTTCAGTTCAGGGTTTCTTCGTCTAGCAGATAGGTGGAGATTCTTTTTGGATTTAGAACTATTTATAAAAAATATCTACGTCCAATAGATTGTTCTTCTTTGTTATGTTCTATCTTTACAACGATAGAAATTGAACGGAAATACAATTAGTTCTGAACAGGAAATATTTTTAATTGTCATTGGATTTTCCGGAATATCTTTTACCTGGTTTCTGTACTATCGGATTAACTTCATATACCGACATGCTACCTAAATTTATATTAGGTACAAGGTAATAAATTTACATAGGTATCTATCGGCTAGGGTAACTTATGGACTTTATTTGGAATATCTTATATTATTTGTCCCAAATACATTAGCGGTGAAAAGGGTCAGATAGTGTTAGACTTCCTGCAGTAAGTAAACAAAATTTTTTATCTATTTGAAAATAAATAGACAATAACTCCTTTGTTGACTTTATAAAAAGACATATTTATCACAACTATAAGTTAACTATGCAGCTATTATCAATTCATGATTTTTCAGATTTTTGAATCTTCAAAGTTGTGTACAACACACATTATAGTAAAAGTTTTTTTGTTTTTTTTTTAATATATTTCAATTACTGTGGTTGACATTCAACTTGTTGGACCGTCAAACGCTTCAAGTGAAAATAAAAGTTTACAAATAATAATTTGTAAGCTAGGCCTGTTTGTTCCTAATAATTAGTCAGTGAAAAGGGCCAATGTTTCCTATAGATACCGCAATAAAATAAGGATTGCATAAACAAAATATCGTTTTTTTTTATTTGGTAATAAAGAGACAAATAAAATATTTAATAAATTTATCAAAATATATATTAAAACTTGAATTCAGCTTCTGTCAATTTCGAAAAATTTAATTTAATTGCCTTATTTTTACTTACTTTCTTACTTAAAATGAGAAATTGTTAATAGAATGAATCTAACGACACATAAAAAATAATAATAACAAGAAAACAAAATCATACAATTTTTCTTTGGCTCTTCACAAATCGAGGAATACCTATGTGAGAGACATTTCGGTAAGGAAGAGACCGTTTCAGCCGGTGACGCAATTCCATCCGGTTGTAAACAAAATTCGTATTTTTCACATTACGATCGTAATATGCATGCTATGATTAGTTGGAATTTGTCATTCGTTTTAGAAAACGTTTCTACAACTGACCATAACCTCATATTTTTAAAAATATATATTTAACACCTATTTTTACGTTATATTTTCTTAATTATTAAATTTATAGAAAAAAGCGCTTCGTAGCGTGAATTCTGTGTTTACTAAATACCCAAAGAATTTTACAGATTGAAAATCAGACATTCCGTTCCGGAGAAATTCCGGAAATAAATTCTAATGTTTCCAGCGCTTGACTGAAAGGGGTACATTTAGCCTTAAGGGTTCTCTTGAATGCTGAATTCGAATCCGATAACGGTTCTTGTGAAAAAATTATATTGAATATACTTCACTCGAAAAATTTTAGCTTTTACACTGTACAATGTGATAGAAAATTCTTTTAGCCCTAGAATTCCATCTCAGCACCCTCAAAACTCAGGAAACGTATGTATATGTATAGATATCAATAAATAAAAAAAAAAAAAAAATATATATATATATATATATATATATATATATATATATATATGTGTGTATATATATATATATATATACTAATTGGGAAAAATAATTTGTCACTTTATTACAAATTAATATTTACATTATATACAGACAGAACCACATATTAGATTTGATTGTTAAGTATTTACAATTTTTATTTTATTCTTCAAACCCAGAACACATCTCTAACCCGTTTTGTAATCTTAGTTTACTGGGTTCTAATAACTGAAGCTTATTACATTACAATTTTATTTTCATTATATTCAACAAAATCCTGTCAGCAACAGAAGTGAGGCAGTTATTGCTATAATGTTTTTATGTCAACTATCACAATCATATTTTAACATGTTCAACTGCAAAATAAAATAAAAATTGTAAATACTTAACAATCAAATCTAATACGTGGTTCTGTCTGTATATAATGTAAATATTAATTTGTAATAAGTTATCATTACAATAAATAATTAATAATTATAATTATTTTAATAATAATTGAAGTAACAAATTATTTTAATAATAATTAAAGTAACAAATTATTTCTCCCAATTAGTATGTATATATATATATACATATATATATATATATATATATATATATATATATATATATATATATATATATATATATATATATTTTTTTTTTTGATATCTATATATATATACATACGTTTCCTGAGTTTTGAGGGTGCTGAGATGGAATTCTAGGGCTAAAAGAATTTTCTATCACATTTTACAGTGTAAAAGCTAAAATTTTTCAAGTGAAGTATATTCAATATAATTTTTTCACAAGAACCGATATCGGATTCGAATTCAGCATTTAAGAGAACCCTTAAATATGAAATTTCATTCAAATGGAAAAATAAAAGTTTGTAAGCTTCAAAGTTTGCCTGACCAAAAAAATGGTAAGCAACTTTTGTTTAAATTGATAAAAACATGAATTACGCTTAGACGGTTTAACGTATCAACTTTATTTTTTTACACAAAATATAGGGTGGTAATACGCTTGAAATGTATTTGATTTCATCATCCTATCTGGTTTTAAACTCAAGTTAAAAATCAAAATGTTTTTCGGATTTTCCAATTTTTTTAATAGGTTTTTGTTCATCGAATTTTACATTTATATACATCAAAAGAAAGCTGAGACCCTCCTCTTCTATAGAATAAAGGTATGTAAATAATAAATCTATAGAGGTAGTTTTTTAATGTTTTTGAGGGTGCTTGAAAAACTAATCATTTTTTTAGAATTTAATTAACCTAAACCAAAATCTATGGAGCGACTGTATTTTTCCTTTAATTCGCAATCAAAACTGAAAATCTTGGTGCAAGAATGTCGATGTCGAATGTCGAATGTCGATATCATTTTTTAAACTCGAGATAAAAAATAAATTAGTTTAATGCTATTTTATTTTTTTTCTCGGCTTCTAGGGCCCATTGGTCGGAACGGAAAAATACGTGTCTAATATTTTTTGACCAGGAACCTTCAAAAAAATTGCCAACAAGATCCGTGAGAGACTGAGTGTGTCCTCCCCTTGTGAGGTAGATTGTGTCATGACTGATCTTGGGCATTGGGTTTTGATGGGATGGGATAGGATGGAGGGAGGTGTGTGGTCAGAGTTTGATAGTGTCGGCATCGAACCTTCTGGTTCGCTAAGACGAATAAATCTTTCGCCTTTTACTAAAGATTCCCGTGGAGGGGGACTCTTGATGAGTCTTAAATCATTTTTCGTTAGCACCCTGCCGAACTGTGGGGGACAGCAAAAAAGTCGAATATCAAACGCATTCAATGCTTCCAATCCAAAATTCTTCGAACTATAGTAAATGTTTCCAACAAAACCCTACATAATGATCTCAATATACAATACGTCCTCGACCTTATACCCCTTAAATTCTCAAAATTCCATCGCAACCTTTCCTTTCATCCTTACCCACTAGCTCAATCATTATCCGCTTCCACACATCCTGATACTCGCCCCTCGCAGACTAAAACGGAAGTGGCCCCGAGATCTTTTGTAAAATTACTTATATCGGAGTTATGGCAATGGCCAGCTTTTCCTCTCATGCCCTGAGTGAATGATATAGCGCTCTCACTTAGCCTCCACTGGGTTATTTTACACCAGTGACGCAACTGAGAGAGAAGAGCTGGGATCTCTCTGTGCCTGGCTTATCCCTTCATAAGTGGAGGGACGGGTCTGGTGGGGGGATCCCTAGGATTAGTGTAAATTGTAAATAGAGCATAATTGTATTTTTACCTTCGTTTAATCTTTTATTATTAGTATTATTTACTTTATTTTTTAAATTTATTTATTTTGTTTAAGTTTTACTATTTCATTTTGTATATAGTATATTTTATATTATTTATGTATAGCATAGTGTTTTTTTCTCGCTATACTATTTTTTTTTCTCATTGTACATAATGTGTGAATGTAATCATACGCCATCTATATTACTTATTGCCCACATTTGTGGCAGATTGTAAAAATTACTCAATAAAAGATTTTTAAAAAAAAATTTATTACTAGCATCTCCCGTCGCGGCTTCCCCCACTCTCATAAATAAAGAACTTAGATAACTGATGTTTTACTCGTATATCGATAAAAAGCTTGTATTGAAGTGTGCAATTGAGAATTATTTCTACAATGATATTTTTACGAATAGCAGTAATTTCAAACCTAGTTAAAATTGAACTGATGAGGCGTTTGAAGAATATGTAAAAGCATAATTAGACATCAAATTATTATGTTTATTGTACAATTTGTTAATCCAGATGGACAGAGACTATTAAAAAGCTCTTGCGGATAATGGAATGCATTATCAGTACTTACGACTAAAGACCCATGAATCATATTTATATTATATACACACAATGTCAAAAAGCAAAGGAATGACATTTTGATTTTGTAATAATTTCTATTTGGCAGAAATAATTTAATTTATTTCATATGTTAAAATTTTAATTTCTAGCCATAAATGTATATGACAGTTTTGCAAAACTTGTTTCGGTCCCAACTTTGTAAATTTAAATATTATAAATTTTATTATTGCTAAACCTTCCTAGAAATATGAAAATGGTGTTTTTAAAATTTGGTACAGATGGGTTTAGTAGTTTTAACATTGTAAACTATATTGCGGAATGGTACCTATTCATATATCGTTCGATTTTCAAACTCCACTGGAATTCACATGTCGCACCACATATTTGATTTAATTTGTTGATAATTTAATAGAAATAACCTTTTAACTTTGTAAGCTCTCATGTAGAATGGCGCTCGCCACCTATTGGTCAATTTTCGAACTTCATTGTTATCCACATATTATCGCTTTTTTAAATAACAAATTAATTGAAAAACAGTAGATTTTATTATTGCTGAACCTTCCTTGAACTATAAAGGTAATATTTTTTTAAAATTTGGTACAGAGTGGTTCAGTCGTTTTCGAGGCTAGTGTTCACAAACGAAAAATTTGTCCTTTTATGTATGTAATTACTAGCATATCCCGTCGCGGCTCCCATAAACAAAGAACTTACAAGGGGACGTTTGGAATTGCAACTCACAGATTTAAATGCCGATTTTTGTGTGGGTAGTAGGGACCTATAATAGTGCAAAACTACAGTTATAGCCGCCAATGGGCATAAGGAGCCAAGAAAAAAAGTAAAATATAAAAATCACGTGTTTTTTTTTATTTTCTAAGCTCTCAGTCAAGAGAGAGAAATGATTCTTTCACGTTTAATTGCAGTTATGTTTGCTATTTTAAATAAAAATACTTTCGTTATGCTCAAAACATTACCCGGCTTTAGGGTGCTCAAAAACTCCAAAAAAATGACAGAATTCCAAGGAAATCATCTGTAAATCAGTGGAAACTTTTTTTCATGAACAACTGATCTCAAATATCGATTTAACGCACCATAAAACTTTACACTCGAAATTTTATCAAAATCAAAAAATATTGATTTTTTACCCCTTTCGAGGAGGTTAAAATTTTGAAGTTGAGATTTCATCAACAATTTCTACCGGTCATAACAACTGCTGCGTTTAACCGATTACAACAGTAATAGCATCACTAGAATCAGCATACATTCTGCTTTTTATCCATGTATATAACATTGGATTTACTCCAGATTTTAGTGGACAAAAAGTGATGTGAATGAAAAAATCCGAGGTCAGCTATAACTTGAGATATTTCAATAAGGGGAAATCCTGCACCTCCGGATTTGGGCTAAGCTATGCAGTTTTACGGCTTCTAGATGTCCTTAAAATTTAGTTTTAATCGGGGGCGAAATGTGTGAGATAGCGCAAATTATTTACATTTTTTCAGAAATTGACAGCATCTTCCCTTCTAAAATCGTACAAAATTTTAAAGGTAAGAAAAAATTATTTTTGATTTGAGTTTAAAAATTTGTCTCACCTATATTATATAAATAAGACGTTTTAAAATGATCTATTATTATTATTATTTTAATTTTTACACAATAAATTTCAAATAAGACCATTTAAAAAAAATATACATTTTTTTAAACCAAAACCTGATATTAATTTTAGATTATTCATCAATCTTAGGATTCCAATGCAATTTGAAATAAAATATGGGTGAGACAAATTTTTAAACTAAAAACTGATATTATTTTCAGATTCCTCATCTCAAAAAACATGTAGAAACTAAATTTTGTCTAAATCAAAAATAATTTTTTTTTACCTTTAAACTTTTTTAGGCAAAAGGGGCTGTTAATCTGTGAGTTACAACTCCAAACGTCCCCTTGTTAGGTTATATTAACTAATAATTGAATTTCATTTGTTTATCGATAAACATCATGCATTTGTTAGTATAGAATTTAGCATTATTTCTTCTACGATATTTTCTCGCAGAGCAGTAATTTTAACCTGTTTAAAAATGTATTGGTGATATATTTGAAGAGTGTGTAAAGCATGATTAGAAATCCAGTTTGGGAGAAATAATCCATTTTCGATCCATCTAGTTGGATTTTAATTTCTAACCATAAAAGTATACGTCAGTTTGGTAAACCTCGTTTATGGGACTCAAGACTGTACATTAAATGGTTATTATAGTAAATTGAATTATTATATATGTCTTTCTAGAACTATGAAGATGCTGTAGTTAAAATTTTGTACAGTAGGTCTCAATAGTTTTATCATGCAAACTGTGTTGCAAAATGGCCACATATCAGTCGAAATTTAAACCTTACTAGGATCCACTTGTCGCTCTATATAGTTATAGCTTTAAAAGCCACTGAATTAAAAATAAGTAAATATAATCATAAATAGTCATATTTTCTAACTTAATATAACCCCATACCTTTGTAACCTCTCACGAATGGTGCTCGCCACCTTTCGGTCGATTATCAAACTTCACTGCGCACCACATATTTATCGCTTTTTTATGGCAATATAATTGAAAATCTTTAAATTTTATTATTGCTAAACCTTCCTTGAACTATGAAGGTAATATATTTAAAATTTGGTACAGATTAGTTTAGTCATTTTCGTGGTTAGTGTTAACAAACGAAAAATGGCTTGTCCTTTTATATAATAACCAAGATTATTTATTGAGGACTGAAAGGGTTTATGGAGATGGATAAGGATTTAGGTAGATAATCAGTTCTTTCTATAACGCTAGATATAAAAATGGCCAGAAGAGATTCGCTAGACCTTTCCTCTATCTTAAGAATTTTTAATTTAAGATTGCTATATCTATATATATATATATATATATATATACATTGCGTGAGTATATATATACACTGCCGGTCAAAAGTTTGAGACCACCCTTAAACGATACCAGTAAATTTACAAGTTTGATGTTAGATGAAAAATAAATGGATTTAAATAAAATTAAACGCATTTATATAGTTTATACCAAGATCTTAAAGTTCATCTACCTTTAAGAGAAGAAATTAAAATTAAGTTTTCAATACATAATTTAAAACAAACTGTATTTTCCATATTAATTCCAACAATTTCGTTTGCCGACAGAATAACCTTGGATTAAAAAATTTGAAATTTGAATTAAAAATTGAGAAACGAAAATCTCCCATTCATATTAAATGAAGGCAGCGGGAATTTTTGTTGAGCCATTTCAAATTTAATTAGATATTTATGAACTAAGTTCCTTTTTTTTCCTGAGTGGAATAGCTCGTAATTAATTTATTACGGAGAAAATCTCAAAAGTGAAACAAAGTGTTTTTACTTATAAATAAAAACATCAACATAAAATTAGATAGAAAAAGAGAGGCGGAACGATATTAAAGATATTAAACTTTTAAATTTACATACTTTGGCTCTGGGTGGTCTCAAACTTTTGACCGGCAGTGTATATATATATATATATATATATATATATATATATATATATATATATATTCTTGATCATTTAAATTCATAAGAAATAGAAATAGAGAAATACGTCCAAATAGCATGACTAAAGACGGATCAAACCTTCTTTCCTCCTCATAATTTGAGGATGTAGAGTGTGAGAAGCAAATAAAAAATTACTATTCACTGATGAAATACTCATGTCATCAAAAATTTAACGCCGTCAAAACAAGCAATTTATCGGAACGCAATCAAGTTGAGAACACCTCGATTGTTTGATATTATCTCTAAGGGAATTATATCCTCACGAAGAGATGCGGTTCTTCAAAACAAAGAAGTTCTGCAAGGAGATGATCCCCCCCCCCTGATCGGAAGATACGGATCGGGGTACTGATTTGCCTAACACGTATGATAACGATGTGATGGAAAACAGGATGGGCCAGACCTTGGGAACCGGAACTTAGTGGCTACAACTGCAAGAAGAAGAACAAAATCCTAACAATTTTAAATTTTTTTGTTTTTTTACATAGTTCCAAAAAGGAGTCTTGCCTACTGGTATACCTACCTATACGTATTGTACATAAACACGTATACTACATTATTTAGTTAATTCTTGTCATTGTTATATTCTAACATTATTCTGTAGTACTTAATAATTTTTTTCTTTTTAACTATTTATTGATATTTTCAACTGTACGCAATATAAAAAAGTAAATTTGATCATAATGATAACAATGACATGTAAATAACTTGTGAAGAATTACTCACTAGTAAAAAAAAAAAAAATTATATTAGAAGGTCCCTAGGCCATCCTATTTTCAGATGCCTCGGAGGATTATCAGGAATAGAGTGGGAAGCAAGTTGAGAGACTAGTGGATTTGAATGGTTATGTACATAGTAAGGTCCAAAAGGTTTCCGGCCTAGGATAGAAGGAAAAGTGAAAGAAAAAAACTGGTCTTACTGTTCTTCAATATATTCTCCTCTAAGTTCAACACACTTAATTAAACACTTTGGCAACATTTCTATACCATGAAAAAATAATTTTCTTCTTTGTTAAAAAAAATGTTCTTCCACTGCTGCTTGGAAAAAATTGCATCGAAAAAACGCGTAAAAATTCATTGTAGAAGGGAACTCGTTCCTGTTTTTGAGCAGCTGAAAGAATTTTTGAAATACATCTTGCACTAACCTTGTTCATATGCAAATGTTGTTTGATGATCCTCAAAACACTTTTTTTTGAAAGCCCCAACCTCGCACTATTTCCTTGGTTTTCAGTTGATGATCAGACAACAATTCAGATTCCACAAGTTGGATTGTTTCAGAAGTGACAGCTTCCAATGGACGACCGGGACGCGGATCCTCTTCTAGACGTACTCTCCCAAACTTAAATAATTTTGCCCATTCTTTCACTGTTAAAAACGAGAGGGAGGACTGCCCGTATACACAATCCAAGCGCTCTTTAATTTGTGAAGGAGTAAAACCCTCTTTACAAAAGAATTCAATAACAGCACGGTTCTCGAGTTTGAAGATTGTAAAAATGGGAAGTTTAAGAGGTAAGTACCTTCCACCTACTTGTTACAGTTGGGTTACAAGAAATTTCATGTAGAAACCACAATCGCTTCAGGAAACAAACTCGTTTGAAATGGGAAAATGACCCATATAGACTACAACCCAATACCAAAAATCAACAAAGTGACCTATGCTAGGACAGAAGGCTGACATGGGGGTCACATATTAGAACAAAAGACGGGAGACACTTCTGAGGCTTCCCCTCTATAATGTGGGTACTCTTTATTGGATGGTTGTTGTTGAGATCTAGTTGAGAGTGATTTTTTTTTTTTTTTTATTTAAGGCAGAAATAGAGGAGATAATTTTGAAATACATACATAAAAAAAAAAAAGAAAAAAAAAAAAAAAAAAAAAAAAAAAGGTAAATGAAATTCACCTAGAAACTGAGGAAGATAGGTAAGATGTTTCCGGCAGCAAACGCTTCCATCACCATCCATCAGATATCGGACATCAAGCTCTTCAATCTTGTCTTAACAACTGCTTACCAGCGCCTTGATATCTTCCTCCTAACCGATCAAGTAGGTGGTGAATTCCCCTCTTCTAACAGATGCTAAATCTATACTATTATATAGAAGGACAAACAGTCTTTTGTTTGTGATCAAAAACCACGAAAACTACTGAACCAATCAGTACCTAATTTTAACCACATCATCGTAATTCATTTTCCCTTTACTAATTAATAAATCTTTAAACCGCCTCATTTGATTTATCACTAAAAAATATGCCTATATTTATACATTTTGTAAATCATTTAATTGAATAAAACAAACAGAACAAGTCCGAAGTCGATCCCTCTATAGATTGTAGTAAGATATGAAAGGAAATTATGAGTGCAGCTGACGAATTCCCGGAATCAATTAATACTGGAAATTAGAACCTCACCTGAGAAAAACTTCTTTCTCTGTATTTTATTTTTTCTGATTTAGGAACAAATTTAAATGAATTTTGGAAATGATACACAATTAAACATGCCATTTTCAATGTAGCTGATGCGTGGAACAATGTATGTGCTGAATAAATATGATATGTATGTCTGTTTTTTGTTGTTGTTTTTTTTCCTATTTTATACATTTATGTACGTTTTTGTATATGACTTCATTTTTAAAAATATTTGTGTTCCATGGTTTTGTGTTTTTTGTCATTGTCACTCAAGTCCAATGTCTAATATGCTCATCTGGTCGTTTTTACATTCAATAAATTGCAAAAAAATTACAATAATATAGTTTAAAATGTTTTTTTTGTTACTTTACCAATAAAATTCTGTAATTCGTCATTTCCGTTATTTCGTCACTCCCTCTCCCCTATTCATGACGAATTATCGAGTTTCTACTGTATATACAACATTATATACAACTCAGAACTGATTAAGAGCAGCAGTGAAAAAATGAGGAGTCTGATATTTGAACTGAAATATGGAGATATGGAGATATGGAAGAATGAAATAATGCCGGATGACTGGAAAACAGGAATATTGTGCCCCATTTTTAAAAAAGGCAGTAAAAGTGAATGCGCTAATTATAGAGGGATAACGCTGCTTGGAATTTTATTTAAATTATTATCGAATATAATTGCAAGAAGGCTTAGGAAATATACTGAGGAAATCCTAGGAGACTATCAATGCGGTTTTAGATGAAGAGAGGTACCACATATCAAATATTTTCACTGCGCCAATCTATGGAAAAATTTTATGGATACGATGTTGATTTAAACCTCTTATTCATAGATTATAAGCAGGCGTTTGATAGTGTTGATAGAGAAAAGTTGTATATTAGCCTAGGGAAAAGCGGTATTCCAATAAAACTTATAAAACTAATTAGAATGACAATGCAGAATGTGATTATCTAAAGTACTCTAAAGTGATTATCGGAAATAAAGTTGGAGAAGCCTTTGAAGTGCACTTGAAGTTTTACGTCAAGGTGATGCGCTATCCGCGATTCTGTTTGATATGGCTTTGCATGATGCAGTAAAAAACGCAGTTTAAGGTGGTACCATTGCAGAGAAAATGTGACAAATATCTGCCTACGCTGATGACATTGTCATAGCTGCGAGAAGTGAAGCGTCACTTAAAGAAGCCTTTGAAATAATTTATAAAAGCGGTTCAAAGGTAGGGCTA
This sequence comes from Euschistus heros, assembly GCA_003667255.2. Lineage (NCBI taxonomy): Eukaryota > Metazoa > Arthropoda > Insecta > Hemiptera > Pentatomidae > Euschistus > Euschistus heros. Next base: position 702,003 of record RCWM02000468.1, on the reverse strand, counting down.
ATTATAAATGAAGTAAAAACTAAATTCTTGAAAATGTCTTCGGCGGCAAATAGAAGATCCGTGCGGTACATTGAAATCCTCGACTTCAAGTTTGAAAATGTTTCTAGCTTCGTCTACCTTGGCTCTTCAGTCAATAATGAAAATAAGATCAGCAGTGAAATTGATATGAGAATTATGGCAGGAAACCGAGCCTACTTTGCAAATTATAAGTTATTTAAGTCTAAACTGTTGTCTAGAAAAACGAAACTAAAACTATACAAGTCATTAATAAGACCTGTAGTTACATATGGAGCTGAAACTTGGTGTTTAGCCCAAAATTACGTCCAGAAACTGAAGGTTTTTGAAAGAAAGGTAATAAGACGAATATGCGGCGCAACACAAGTAGGCGGAATATAGAAAATAAAAACGAACGAAGAAACAGACCACATGTTAAAAAGGGAACATATAAAACTTCATTAAAATAAAGAGATTAAGGTGGGCTGGCCATGTCAGAAGAATGACAGCAGATAGATTGCCAAAGAAAGTATTAGCTAGATATGAGAATGACTGGAAAGAGGAAAAGGGGAAGACCTCGTAGCAGATAGGAGGATGAAGTGGCGAAAGATGCCGCAAAATTAGGAGTAAGAAATTGGAGAACGGAAGCGGAGGACAGGGATAGATGGAGAAGAAAAATCCAGGAGGCCAAGGATCACCCAGACCTGCAGCGCCAAGGGGTAAGTATATACAACTCGAAATTGATAATAACATTTACTTATATTCAAAATAATTATTAAAAAAATCTAAATACGTGATGTGACATATAGATCCATGTGAAGTCGATTTTAAACGACCGATATGTGGTTAGCACTATTCCACAGTAGAGTTTACAATAATAAAACTACTAATCCTATCTGTAACAAATTTTAAATACACCATTTTCACAGTTCTAGAAAGGTTTAAAATAATAAATAATCAAATTTTAAACGTACAATGTTGATTGTTAGGACCGAGGTTTGTCCCACTGTCATATATTTTTATGGTTAGAAATTTAATGCCGACCAGATGAAATCAATAAAATTATTTCTACTAAATAAAAATTAAGTTTAATTTAGTAAATTTATAATCCGACCCTTGATGAAGATGTTCAAAAACTTTGTCAAAAAGCCAGAAACTTGGATACTTCTGTTACTGACTGCAAAGGTTTCACATTTCACCTCGCTAAATTCTTTGATAAAAGATTTTAAAAAAAAAAATTGATAATCAAAATTCGATAGAAAATGCTTTTTAAGAATTTGTATACCGAAGACTTAAGTTTCTATTCACATAGCATAGAAAAGTAACTACCTCGTTGACAGCAATATATTGAGAGTAACGGGAAGTATTTCGATTAATATATAATGTTTTAGATCATTCATATTAATTTTTTACTATTTTAAACCATAAACGTACATTTATTTCCTGATTAATAGCAGAAAATAATTATTTAGAAAGTAATGGTATTATAAATCAAAACATTGCACCATCTAAATTATCTAAATCGCCTGCAACTGTTTTGAACAAGGATAGAAACGTTAATTCATTTGTTTTCACAATATAGTTGTCAGCTGTTGAAAACTATTCAGCACGTTGTTTTCCAAGTTTAAACCTCAGATTTTTTTTTTCTTTTTTTAACAACAGAATCGAACATTAAATTGCAAATGACACTATGTTAAGAAACGGCAGACTACAAAAGACATGTCCTCATCTAAATTCAGATCCTAAGAGAGATAATTCGGTCACGATTAGTTGGCTATAGCTAGTCGTCCAGATCTGTTCTTGGAGATTATTTGCATCCAGGTAATATTTATGACAGCTGTTTGTAAACCACGTTCCAATAGTTATCGTGTTTCATTAGAATGTTAACAAATTTAAATAAACTTATAGATGGAAAAAGAATTAATTTCCATGTTTATTAATAATCAGGTTAAACTAATGTTATTCATCATTGATACCAACAAACATAATTGTCTGAATACTGAGTTTTGAATTGTGATGTATTCGGCTTACAACCAAATAGCATGATGAAAAAGGGTTCCCATAGCGACGCTTTACGTTACAAAAAACTATAAAAGACATATCCGTTTCAAAAATCCCTATGGAGGCTGAATGAGAGCGATATCTACTTCTATTGTTATTTGTTTTTGAGGTATGAACGACTATAGATATACCGAAAAAAACTATAAATAGTCCAGTCAATAAACATACTGTAAAGTGCATGGAATATTCGATAATTTTTGACTTCATAGCTTCGTTAGGAATAGTTAGAAGGTAAACACACTAAAAGTCCCCGGCCCTGGTGGGTGAGCTAACGGTGGGGGGAGGAGAGAAGTTAATTTTTTTTGGTTTTTCGATAATATCTCGAAAACGGTTGACTCTAGAAAAATATTTTTCAAATAAATATAAAAGCTAATTTCATTTCCTATAAAATCAGTTATATATAAATTTGTCGTAATTCTAACCGTTTATGAGATATACGTTGTTGAATATCGGTGATTTTCGGTAAAAAACAAATGTCACCTCACTTTTTGTCAAACTTTTGCTTCTAGTACTTTCCACAATCGTTTCTCAGACAAAACGTCAAAATAAAAAGTGTTGAGCCATCAATTTACATTAGTTTCATATATACGTTTCTGGTATTTGAAGCAAATGTTTCACAAAAGGTTAGGTAAACTTTATTTTATTTCTGAAATTATCTATTTTTAATAACTTATATCTCGAAAACTGTTGGAATTTCAAATAATATAAATATTATTAATTTTATAGGAAATTTTATGAGCTTTAATTTTGATAGCATATTTTTCTATAGTCCACTGTTTTCGAGCTATGATCGAAAAACACAAAATTGGGACCTTCTACCCTTCCCCCACGATTAGTTCACCCCCCAGAGGTGGGAACTTTTAGTATGTTTACCTTCTAACTATTCCTGACGAAGCTGTGAAGTCAAAAATTATCGCATATTTCATGCACTCTACACCTCTCATTTCGGCACTCTTTATCTGGGGTCGCACTTCTCTGAAAAAGGTTTATTGATACTCATAGCCCATTTTAGTATCTATGAACCGTCCAATTATCATCGTATAATGATAATTTACGCCAAATTTGCATGAATGGATGTATAACGGAATTTTGCATGACTCCGTTATTACTGTTGTCAAATTATAGATGGATTATATGTTTGCTTCTAAAACTGGTAATCACTATTGAGTTATTATCTCCAATAAGGCAGGTAAGATATGGTCGGTTTGTTCCTGAATCCTTTCTGGAATATGTTAATTGCTTATAACTACAGGTACAAAACACGAAATTAACCGTCACGCTGCTATTGCCTGAACTATATTTACCGGATATAACTCGCGCAGTTCCGCATTGTGAAGCCTTCTAAATTCTCCAGTATGTTCATCTTTTTTAGTATAGGTAGTATATTAGTACTATATATCCTAATTTTTGAATATCTGAAGATTGAACGCGAACTTAGTAGTTTTGCGACCGAGAAGTTACAAGTATAACCTGCTTTTAACCTATTATTTCCTCTTGAACTTCATTTTTCCTTGATTAGGTAGAACCTAGATATTTATTTGATTTGCTCAGCATGTTGAGCAAGCTGTGTGTAACAACCGAATTTAGGTTATACTTAGGGAATTTATTCGAAGTTGTTTGGTCACGATAACTTGAGTTCACAATTGCGATCATAAGAAGTTATATTGCAAAAGATATTGTAAACAAAGACACCAGACTTTTCATCACATTCTATGCGAGTGCCTTATATTTGACAACAAGAGAGTACAGCTTATAAAGTGCATTCTATTAAAAGGTGACGAATGGCCGCTCTCAGAGATGTGGCCGAACATGAATCAAGATGTAACCGCATGGGCTAGAAGTTGTATAGCCTGTCAGAGATCGAAAGTAACACGGCATACGGTCACGCCTATCGAAAAGTTCCCCGAAGTTAGTTGTTTCGATCATGTGCATCTGGACATTATAGGTCCTCTCCCTACATCAAATAATAAACGATACTGCGCAACCATGATAGACCGTTATACGCGATGGCCAGAGGCTATACCAGTAGAAGAGATTACGGCTGAAGTTGTTGCTTTAGTATTTTATGAGGGATGGATTTGCAGATTCGGCGTACCAAGCAAAGTGACAACAGACCAAGGGCGCCAATTTCAGAGCGATCTTTTTGTGAAGCTCACCAACTTTTTGGGGACACACAATATCCGGGCATCACCATACATACCATCCGCAAGCTAATGGTATTGTAGAACGATGGCACCGCTCTCTTAAATCAGCTCTTATGTCACATTTGAATTGTGAAAGATGGACAATGGTTCTTCCCACAGCAATGCTGGGACTTCGGTCCACAATTCGCGAGGACACAGACTACAGCGTAGCGGAAGCAGTTTACGGACAGACGATCAGACTACCCGGAGATTTCTTTGTTCTGTCGACGATTCGTGCAAATTCCACTAGTCTTATTCAAGAGCTCCGAGAGGTTTTCGAACACCTGAAATCGGCTACTTTTAGAACAATCTCAAGAACTCTATTTGTTCCGCAGTCACTGTCTACATGCAGCCACGTCTTTCTACGAGATGACAGATTGAGGAAACCACTTAATCCGTCATACACTGGACCTCATCCTGTCATTCGTCGAACCGACAAATTATGCACCCTTAAACTTCCCAACAGAGAAGTAACTGTCTCCTTGGATCGAGTAAAACCAGCCTTTTTACTCGAATCTCGTGAAGAAGAAACTCCGACGTCCGAGCTGGTAACAAGCAAATTTGGAAGGATTAAAACAAATGTCAGGTTCATGGACGCCATTGTTGAAGGGAGCACTGTAGTAGAGCAAGGTTGATACCTCGATAACAATGCCGTCCATAACCTCTTTGCTTTGAGTGTTACAACAAGTACCACACAGAGAACAGAGCACATGCTGAGAAGGCTGTGATATAGTTGCAGGGGCGTTGTTCTTATGATGTTACTGGTGGAGTGTCAGACAGCTGTAGGGTGTGCACACCAATAAGCGCGCAAGTAGTGACTATAAGTAGAAATAAGCATTATTTATATTTTAATTAATGGTATTGTGCGTAATTTTAAATATTCATTTATTTTATTTTTTTATTAGTTGTAGTTCCCTCTAAATAGAAACGTGTAATTGTTTATTCTGTTTAACTGTAAATATAACAAGATTGTTTCCCTTATTTTGTAATAATTGTAAAAAATAATGGTTAATTACACCACGTGTTCTAAGTAATATTCACATCAATCGATTACCTGCCAAAGAGGTGATAAGTTTATTAGTGAAAGTTATTTAGAACTGCATAAAAAAGTGAAGACGGCCAATGACGTGGCACCGAACTCTGATGTTTTTATTTTTATTTTTATTTGTTTTGTGTTTACTTAGTTTTGTTACATTAGGAAATTTTCACTTTTTTTTTTTTTTTTTTATTCTTTATTGTTCAAATTCATCTTAAAAAAGTAAATGTAAATTATTTATAAAATACAAAACATACTAGATTCATGTAATATACTAGGTGTACAAATATTTAAAAATACACGCCTCTCTTACAGAGTCACTGTTAGAGGAAAAACATGAAAAGATGTATGTGTGTATTTTTATGAGTGATTCATAGTTTTTGAGATTTTTAACAAAATTTAAGTATCGAGATTTTCCTTTTTATATAGCAGAGAGCACAAGCCTTTCGAAGCAGCAAACTTGGTTTTACAATATTCTCGTGTATATTAAGAACTGGGAGTCTTAGATGATTCTACTAAGAAGGGAACGTATAAGGCTGACAAATATGCTTGAAAGAAGAAAGATGAGATTAAAAAGAATGTTTTCTTTTTAAAACAAAAGTTCTTCGAGACAGACATACCAAAGCCACCATGACTCCAGAAAAAGGAAGACTTGGATCCCTGACCCGTTGGTCAAGGGCGCCACAGTTTGCGGGCAGTGTACTTAAAACCTACTGAGAACGATTCTAGAACATGCCCTCCTCCTATCCAAAAAAAAAAAAATCATGTTCTTTACCAGTAATTATAACCAATTAACATAGTCCAGAAGAGATTCAGAAACAAATCGACCATATCCTACCTCCCTAATTGGAGATAATAACTCAATAGTGATTACCAGTTTCGCTAAATGTTTGGAAGCAAATATATAACCCATCTATAATTAGACAACAGTAGTAACGGAGTCATGTCGAATTCCGTTATACATCTACTCATGCAAATTTGGCGTAAATTATCTTTAGATATTGCTCGGTTCCTAGATACTAAAATGGGCTGGCATAATTTAACAATTAAACATCGTTCAAAACTAAAAAGAAATAACAATAGAAGATAGAGCTTTCAGCCTCCACATGGTTTTTTGAAACGGATATGTTTCCCTGGGGGGCCTTGTTCAGTCAATGAATACTGAAATGAGGGGTGTAGAGTGCATGAAATAGGCGATAATTTTGACTTCACAGCTTCGTTAGGAGTAGTTAGAAGGTGAACACACTAAAAGTCCCCGCCACAGGGAGGTGAGCTAACGGTGTGGGGGAAGGTGAGAAGGTCCCAATTTTGTGTTTTTCGATTATATCTCGAAAACAGTGGACTATAGAAAAATATGCTATAGATCAAAATTAAAGCTCACAAAATTTCCTATAAAATTAATAATATACATATTATTCGAAATTCCTACAGTTTTCGAGATATACGTTATTATAAATAGATAATTTTAGAAATAAAATAAAGTTTACCTCACTTTTTGTGCAATCAATTGAAGTAAATTGATTGCTCAACAATTTTGATTCTGACGTTTTTTATGAAAAACGATTGTTGAAAGTACTAGAAGCAAAAGTTTGAAAAAAAGTGAGGTGACATTGGTTTTTTCCCCAAAATCACCGATTTTCAATAACGTATATCTCGTAAACGGTTAGAAATACGACTAATTTATATATAATTAATTTTATAGGAAATTTAATTAGCTTTTATGTTTATTTGAAACATATTTTTCTAGAGTCAACCGTTTTCGAGATATTATCGAAAAACCAAAAAAATTGAACTTCTCCCCTTCCCCCACCGTTAGCTCACCCCCCAAGCGGTGGGGACTTTTAGTATGTTTACCTTTAAACTATTCCTAACGAAGCTGTGAAGTCAAAAATTATCGCATATTCCATGCCCTCTACAATGTGTTTATTGACTGGACTATCTATAGTTTTTTTGGAACGTAAAGCGTAATGGCAACCCTTTTATAACATTTTTTTCACTCACAATAATACCAAATTTTTTACACGCTCTAATCAGTGTATTATTTTTAATCGTTTTCTAATCAGAAATTTAACGGAGAATATTTTTTTTTGTATAACTTTTGCCGTAAGGTCCTACCGTTTAGGAGCTATATTAGTTTGAATGAAAAAACCCCTATAAAACCGGGTCTATTTTGTCTAAATAGACGAACCATTGTCATATTATTTCCCTTCATTTAAAGACAAAATAGACCCTTTCCAAAAAGCGGTGTATACGGACTAAAATGTACTGACTGTGAAGCTAAATACACGGGGAAAAACTGGACGATTGGTAAATCAAATAGTTAAAGAACTTATAACAGCATACAATAATGACTTAAAACTCCAATTTCGCTATCCACCTAAATGAAAACAACCATAAATTTAATAAAAACTCGGTAGTAAAAATAATACATCAAGTAGAAAATAGCCTAAAATTAAATATCGGTTTAAAATCAAACCAGATTTTTTTTTAAATGACCATATAAACATATCCAATAGCCCCATATTAAATTTGTTTCCAATAGGAATGGAAAAATCCAATGAGTGATAGGGGAAATCCCAAGGTAAGCCCCAAAAATTTAACCTACCGTTAAATTAGATAAGGCCGTTTTATCAAATTCCAGAGTTCAAAAGTCTGTAAATATCTCAATGCTATTTATTATTTACCAATGCTTAATAATCCCTTTACAGCATTCTCTAAGCTTGTTTACTAACAGTGAACTTTTTCAAAAAAAGCCACAGTTCAGTTATTTATTTTAAAGAAGAGACATGACAGTGTACTACGAAATTCTCGTAATTTTAAGACATTACTGGAAAACAAATTTCACAGCCGCTGAAGCAACTCGTGAAATTATTAAATATGAAGGGGAAGGTGTCCTTGAAGAGCGCACTGCGCGGCGTTGGTTTGAAAAATTCAGAAGTGGAGATACGACGTTGGAAAGGAATAAGGGCTCCGGGCGGCCATTAATGGATATTGATGAGGTTCTGAAGGAAGCTGTTGAGTCAACTCCGTCCACAAGTACTCGCGAACTTGCCAGGGAGTGTGGTGTGTCGAAAGATACTGTTAGTCGCCATCTTCTCTCCATTTTATTTAAATGGAACCATTTTATTTAAATGGTTAAAAAATTTAACTTTAAATTTAAACCATTTAAAACCATTTTATTTAATTTATCTATGAATAAATTATCAAAAGTTAGCGAAACATAGTAAATATTTCCTCTTTTAAACTCTAACAGGAAGGCTTACAGTTTTGTCCGTCTAAAATCAGACTTGCTTCATACAGTTGTTAAATAACACAGGCCAACGATGAAAAAACTTTATACTTAAAACACTTTATTTTTCTGTTTTTTAGGGTGCTAAATCCAAATATGACACTTATTAAGCCATATCTCCTACCATTTTTTTACATTTGCACATCAATATATTAAATTTTTTGATTTATTACAGAATTTAACAGCTTTTATATACTACAAATAAAATTGTAAAATAATTTGTGCTGGATGTAGAAGAGTTGGCAGCACTGCTGAAACAGATATAGATATAGATGAGCAAGATGATGAAGAGTTGCAATGTGCTACAGCAAATATATAGTCTAAACTGTTTGCTCAGATTGAGCTTAACGACTTAGTTAGGGGTCTTGGGTTAACAAAAGAAAAAGCTGAATTGCTTAGTTCTAGACTAAAAGAAAAGAACTTGTTGGCAGTTGGAACTAGCATATATGTGTAAAGAGGAGCAGCAGTTTTCGAAGGTTTTTGAACAAGAAGGTGATTTAGTGTACTGCTCAGACATTCCAGGTCTGATCAAAGAGTTTGGTGTTGAATACAAAAAAGAAGACTGGAGGCTGTTTATTGATCCTTCCAAAACTAGTTTAAGAACTGTTTTATCACACAATAGTAACACTTATGCATCTATACCTGTTGGCCATTCTGTACATATGAAAGAGAGCTATGAAAACCTAGAAATAGTGTTGAATAAAATTGGCTATTCGGATCATGGTTGGATGATATGTGGTGACTTGAAAGTAACCTGCATGCTTCTTGGTCAGCAAGGCGGTTTTAGTAACTGAAATTATCTGAGATTGTATTCGAAAAAAAATATTGATATTTATTTACTTTATTTTTTGTTTAATCCACTGTTCAACAATAAAATAACAACCAGCGGATTATGGTCATATTATTAGGTTCAATATATAATAATAACATATGTGTCAAGCATGAGGAAGAACATTACCCAGGAGTTAATGTTAGGTCTGTTGGGTAAGTCATGCGATGTACAGAAATGGTGCGAAGATGGACCCCTGGGGTACTCCTGCTAAAGAAGTTCGAGTTTAAAAAACTGCTTAGCCCTGCCATTCGGAGAAAAACATCAGATAGAAAGGATTGTATGATGAGAAATTATGTATGAGGAAGTACTGACTTGAGCTTAAAAAGAAGATCCTGGTGCCAGACCCAATCAAATGCCTCAGTGGCGTCCTAAAAAACACCAGTTTCATATAGTTTCTGTTCTAGTGTCGTCGATATATAGTGCGTGATTCTGTGGAGTTGTTTGATTTTTTTTGAAAACCAAATGAATGATTTAGGATCATTTGATTATCGGTCAGTGTGTCAAGCAGTCTTATGTACAATACTTTTTCTAATATTTTTGAGCCAATGGATGGACAGCTAATTGATCGGTATAATGAAGGATTTGAATTATCTTTATTAACAATTTTAAATCAAAAATAAATTGTTTGTTGAAGCTCGAACGGAATTCCATTATTTTTATTATAATGAGAAACACGAACATCTGCCAGTATGCGATCATGAACCAGTTCATTAAGTGTGAAACCAGCTGGAACATTCTCCAGGAGAACTATTGGAGACAATTAGCCTATACGCCGTGCGCTCACCCAGTCACAGGCGATGGAGAAACTGTAATCAGCCCAACAAAAGAAAACCACGTTTCAATTAATCTCTAACGGTTCTGCAACAGGTAAATCTAAGCTAAGTCGTGATGTACTGATTACCTTAAGCCCACAACTTCCAATCAATAGCCTATTGAAGACAAATAAGTTATTGTCATGAAAGAACAAAGAGGTAACTAACCCGTATACTCTGTTGCGACAGAAAAAAAAGCAATGAAGCAATAAGGGACAAAGATAAAAAGAATATCTCAAGAAGCTATTCAATTCAGCCTAAAATGACACATTTTTCAAATATTTAACTCATATTTAAAATTATTACATGTGCACAAACACTTAAAAGTTTTTTAAAAATCTTCATAATAACAACTCTGATTATTTTTTTATTAATTAACTTTCTTTATTATGAGTAAAGGCATGATTTACATAAGCTTTTATTTCAATAAAAATTAAAACAAATTATTTTAACAACAAATCCTAACTCGATCAATCGTTGTCAAGTGAATAATCATAGGTAACTACGATATTTAGTTGTACAAGTTGCCAATAGGGTCGTTGTCAAGTTTTTCTTTAACATTCAATAACCTATTTTCTAAGTAATTGAATTTTTTTTTAACAACATATGAAAGTTAATTTTAAAATAAAATTAGTATTTTTTTTATTGATACTTTGTTTTAGGTGATAATATGTAAATAGTAAAGGAAACATTTAACAGAGTAGAAAATATAATTATTGTAAGGTTGGTACACAAAAACTTGTATGGGATTACAATGAAATCAAACATAATATAAATGAAAATATTTCAAATTTTTAAATAAAACTACATTAAACAAACTAATAAAAATAAATTTTAAAAATATCACATTTAAAAAAAAAAATGAACATCGAGTAATACAATAAACTCTCGCTAATCCGAACGCTTGATAGACCTAACTACACAAAATCAGAAAACAAATTTGCTCAGTAAAGGGGGGGGGGGGTAGGTGTACTAAGAAAACGCAAATATCATCAGAAATATATGGCTACAACTCTAATATTACGACTTAATATATTCACTGATAATATTATGAAAACCTATTAGACATTTAAACTCTCATTGATCCAGACCCAAACAAACAAAAAATGAAAAAAAAAAAAAAAGTAAAAGATTTTTTTTTTTTTTTTTTTTTTTTTTTTCAATTATGAGAATTTTATTAATTATTGTACATTATACATTCATTCATACCTTTATTATGTAAGTTCACCAATACAAGACGTTTTTTTTTTTTTTTCCATTGTGCATCTGTTATTATTATGAAAATTCGCTTTCTCGGTAATCCGAACTGTCCTTGTTTTAATTAGTACGGATTAGTGAGAGTCTACTGTAAGTATATATGATCTTTAAATGTACATATCTAATCTGAAAATTCCTAATCTGTTGTTTCTAAATAAATTTATGTATCCACTTTTTTTTAATTCAGAATCAACTTTTAATTCATACAGACAATTTCAACTTTTCCGTCCTTAAGTTTACATGAAGTATAATAATTATATGCCTATTTTTTTAAAAAAATACTCTTATACCAGTTTTTCTCGTTTAAAATCAGTTTAGGTAACTGTAATACTTTTCTATATGATATATTAGAATTATAAAACAATCAAATCATCATGGATCAGAATAGATTATGATTTAGTTTTTACCTCAAATCTTCATTACGTAGAAATTATTACGTTATATCACATGAAAACTAAACTCTGAATAAATAAATGACTGTTAAACATCCATTAAATATAATTAAATGCAGTATATAATGACCACACAATTATTATAAATGGCGGTGATTCATTCATCCAATTAGAATAGTCTGAATCATGTCTGCCAAATTACTGGTCTTGAATTTCCCAAGATCTCAGTAAATTCCCTCTTTTCAACATATAAAACTCTAATTCAGTAAAATAAACAAAAATAATAGACCTCAAGTAAAATATAATGATTTTCTAGGCTTAATTATTCCTAATTACTCTCTTTTTAATGTTATACAGAAATATATTAGTGTTATTTTGTTAATCCGATTAAAACTACTATTTGAAACCATTTTTTTTTAATACTAGCTTTCTTAAGCTTCCAACTTTTCCATTAATGTTACGTAATATCAAATGAATAATTTCATTGATATGACGCATAATTCTGTTAGGTGTAGGCCTGTATGCTATTTCTAAACTCTTATTTTATTAAAGGCTCACGTGGATGGCCATGCGCTTCCGATCACGAGGAAACGAACGTGGGTTCTCAAATACCAAATCTTTTTTATTTAGATACATTCATTATTTAGGCTTTTTTGTTTTATTTTATGAGCAATCTATACAGTCCTGTTTATGCTGACATAAGCAAATACGAAAGCCTACAACGTTCTTAACAAAACTTATTCCACGTCATTAAAATGACAATTAATTTATTTTTTTTTTCATCTTTTTTCTATAATAACAAGGTTATTTACATTAATGTAAATGCCTTTTAATTTTTTTTTTTTTTTTCAAACATCGCTTTGGAATGGAAAAAAAAAAGTGTCCTTTTTTAACTCCTAATATCTCTATGAACTATTTAAAAATCATAAAAAGTATCTCATAATTAAATGAGGTAATAGTAACATAATAGAGTTAAAGAGATTGTACATTTTTTTTTTTTTTTTCTGATCTAAACTTTCTACCAGGCTGAACTAAAAGCTTGTAATTATGAATAAGTTTTATAGAGAACCTTTTTTTCACATATTTTCATTACATGGTTCAATCGATTACACGATCTAAAACTAACTAAAATATCTACAAAGAAAAGGTTAGCTTTGTGATTACTTGAAACTCAAGAATGACTCACTCAACATACTGTACTTGAGAGGTAGTTACACAGATTTAAACTTCACTCAATACCTTTATAAGTTTATTAGAAAGAAAAAAAAGAGAAAATAGTTCTAATGTTTAGTGGGTGAAAAACAACAATGAAATTTAAACTGTACCATGTTGAGTGTTAGAAACGGTTTTTGCCACACTACCACATACTTTTAGGTTAGATAATAAATCCAACGCAGATCAAATCAATAAATTATTTCTTTTCCTGTCGAAGAAAATCTTAAAAATCAAAATGCCTCAGCATGTTTAATATTGTGGGGAAAAATTGCATTTTGAACCGTTATTTGTAAGCACTGATAATGCAGTTTCTTATACCGTTCAGTTTCTTCTTGTAGAAAAAAAAACAGATATCTCTTCCATCTGGATTACCAACTCAGATACTTAAAATTTAAAATATGGATGGCTAATTATGCTTTATCGTTATCTGCAATACCTAATCAATCAAATTTAACCAAGTTAAGAATGGCTTCTATGGGCTTGCTGAAAAATATTATCAAAATATAATTTGTCAATTGTTCACTTTGAATACAAGATTTTTATCGAATAGAACACAAAAAATAATTTTATTAAAAAAAAAAAAAACCGACTTCAAGATCAAACCTACACTATATAAGAACTAAAAAGTAAAAAAGAATATTTTAGATGGCTTGGCGGAAACAAAGAGAATTAATGACACTCAACGAAATTATCGATACTTATATACTTAGTTTATACTTCTTCGCAATTAATGATAAGTTATTTTTTTGCGTCGGTGCCAAAAAAAAAAAACAATACATAATCCGAAAAAAAAAATAAAAAAGAATAGGTAAACTTGGAAGATTTCTCACTATTCATCACCGCCACACACGCTGTTTCGTGTCGCATTCAAAAGTGGTTGTTGGGCTGGGAATGCAGATTGAAGTGCCTCCTTGGCTGATTGTCATGTAATTCTCTTTGTTTCGAAGCAACCTAAAATATTATTTTTTACTTTTTAGTTCTATATATGTAGGTTTAATCTTGAAGTCGGTTTTGTTTTTTTTTTTCTAAAAATTATTTTATTTTTTTCACTTTTTAGTGGTGAGTGTCTTTTGACCCCTATTTGGCAGTTCAACTTACTTTGCCTGAAATAGATTTATTAGACGTGAAATTTACGAGTAATGTTTACTTAGTACATAGATTTTGTTCAAACTTATCGAAGTTTGACACATCGATCGAGAGTTGTCTGTATAATTGAAATTGCTTCATAATCATAAAATATGTTAAAATGTAAGGTTATAATAACAGTGATTTTCATTAAATGTTATTTTGATTTTTTCTTAAAAAGTGCTGCATTAATTTCAAAATATTTTTGATAGGACTACCTCTGAAGTATGCCTACTGGCCTAAAAAAGAGATCATCAAAATTGTATTAAGAATTGAACGAAGGTTTCAACTCATCTGTATTTTTTAAAAATTTTTTTTGTATGTTACGCGATTACTCCATCAATTCTGAATCAATTTTGATGATTCTTTTTTAGATCGGTAGGGCATACTTCAGAGGTAAGTACCATATAAACTATATTTTGAAATCAATGCAGGACTTTTTAAGAAAAATAAAAAAAAAACAACAGTTAATAAGTGATTTATTAAATGTTATTTTGATTTTTCTTAAAAAGTGCTTCGTTGATTTGTCAAAATATTTTTTTTATGGGGACCACCTCTGAAGTATGCCCTACGCGATCCTAAAAAAAGATTCCTCAAAATTGATCCAGAATTGACGGAGTAATCGCGTAACAACACACACAAAAAAAAAAAAAAAAAAAAATACAGACGAGTTGAGAACCTCCTCTTTTTTTGAAGTCGGTTGAAAATCAATTATTAGTTAAAATTCCTCGACGGGGGATGATGAACGTTATATATAAAAGGAGAAGCCATTTGTCCGTTCGTGATCACTAACCGCGAAAAAGCTATAGAACTATTCTGTACCAAATATAACTACATCATCTTTCACAGTCAAGGAAGGTTTAGCAATAATAAAATTTACATATTTTCTCTTAAATTACGGTTTATAAAGCGATAAATATGGTATGGGTAGTAAAGCGAGCGCCATTCAAGAGAGGTTACAATGATCCCAGTGTTCTAATTATAGCTAGAAATTGATAATAAAATTACTAAATTAAATTAATTTGTTATCCAAAAAGCTATAAATATTGTGGTGTGACGTGTGGATTCCAGTGAAATTTAAAAAAATCGAATAAGTGGCAAGGCGACAATAGTATTTTAGTAAAACTAAGAACCTATATGAACCAAATTTTAACTACATCCATCTTCATACAGTTCTTGAAAGATTTAAAATTAGAAAATTTACTATAATAATAACTTATACTATTATATAAAAGGACAAGCCATTTTTCGTTTGTGATCACTAACCGCGAACTATTACTGAACCAATCTGTACTAACTATTAACTACCATCATTTTCATAGTTCTAAGAAGGTTTAGCAATATTATACACATATAAATTTAATGTTTTTGTTCATATGGAATAGTAATTTTTACATCATTAAATTTTATTATAACTGGAGGGCCCTTCCCTCAATTTTTGTAACAATCTATTTTAATTTTTAACTCACAAGATATATTGTAAATCATTACAATATCACTACAAAACAGTATACCACCTTATTTATATGTAAGTAGAAAAAAAATAACCTGTACCTCACTCACTATCAATATTAGTTGTTATAATTTTATTTCTATTAAAAAAATACTTTGAAGTGTAAACTTAAAGTTTTTTTTAGAGAGAAAGCAAACGTTCCTCACAATAATAAAGGTTTTACCTTAATGGGATATTTTAAATACTAATTGCAATCATTATTCTCACTTCAAATACTATAAGAATATCTATGACCCTAGGGTTTTATGCCTATAAACCCCAACAAACAAATGACTGTCTATGAGTCGAGAAATCTGTCCACATTCATGAAGAACCATCTTTTTTTAACTCTTTTACGGGCAGGCCGGGAATTTTGGAATATATTTCTTCTTTTTTATTTCCTTTGAATGACTATAGCCACGCTGACCCCCACTCATGTATCATGAAAATCAAGGTTAAATAAAGGATATTAGACTATTATGATTAGGACTATGCATTGGACATTAAATTATTTATTGAGCAAAAGGCATTAAATATGTGTAACCTTCAGGATACATTGCCTGTGAAAGGTTTAAGCAACTATTTTGAGAACTCAGACTTTATTTTATTTTTTTTAAATACTATAACATTCAAAAATACTATTGGAAAATTGGGAAAGGAATAAACAGTTTTCTATGATTACAAAATAAATAATTTTTTTTTTTTTTTAAATTAGATGAAATAAAATTAATAAAAAAAGCAAAATCAATTATTTACTAAAAATTTATTTTATGAACAAGTTATTTTCTTTGGTTAAATAATATGGTGAGAAATGCATGTCTTAAAATCTTAACAATGGCTTTCAGATTATTAGTTCCCGCTATGATAAACCAGGATAATTTTCATAGGAAGCATTCATATAAATGATTACTACACAATTAACAGTTAGAAACAATTAATCTTAAATGTAAAAATGCTGCTTCTAAGGAATCAAACCTTACACAATTAAAACACATAGTGTCAGAAAGTTTCTTCACAACCCTATCATAATGATAATAAAATCAGACATATCACAAAAGCATTTTTTACAAGTTTTATACATTGTTTCGTTCACTAAAACTTTGCTTACATAAAAAAAAAAAAAATTTAATTAGCATTGATGAATTAATTGCCACTTCTATTGGAATTATTTTTATTAGATTACTAGTTTCATATATATTTGATTTCTTGTCTAACATTTTTAAAAATTTAATATTTATGTAACAAATTCCTGATATTTTAAAATTTTTCGTATATTTTTAAAACATGAATATTTAATCCTCATTAGTTTTAAAATAAAAAATATTCCAATAGAAGTAGCAATTAATTAATCAATTCTAATTGTATTGATCCTTCTATACCATCATGCATACACCAAGTAAGACAATTGCAGTTAACAAACTGATTTCGTTGCTTTGAAATCATTAAAAAATAAAAAAATTTTTTTTTTAATTTATTGGTTTCCCAAGAGTAGAATAAGAAAAATGATTTTATCTGTTTCATTTTAAACAGCTAGATAATCTGTTTCATTTTAAACAGCTGATAATCTGTTCCATTTTCAACAGCTGATAATCTGTTTAATTTTATTAGTTAAAATTAATGCGATCTAAAATTAATCTGATAAAAATATAGAATAGATTGAGATGTTCCCACATAACTGTAATGAATTCATTCCTGAATACCTAGTTCATTTGATCAGATATTCAAACGAATAAATGAATAAAAAGATTTAGCTCAACCAAGCCTTCTGATCTGAAACCAAAGAATCTATGGTGTATATCTCCCCTTAACTGCTTCCCTTCAAAATCTAAGTAATGTTTTAACAATATCATCCCATCAGAAAACCAGTATTTCAGACATCTTTCGATTGCTTATTTGTTTTTAGCACAATATTTTTTCTTAAGACCAAATATTATGCCTAATACTATTCTCAAATATCTTGATGTGCTCATTTCAATTTCAGAGTACCAGACAACCATTTACAATAATAATAAAAAAAAAATGTCTATCTTTCTGGTTTTTCAATAAACAGCAGCCAAAATGTTAATAATTTTATAACTGAAAATGTAACGAGTGCATTATTTTCTTCTCAATACATTTCTGAAACAACCCTAAATATTCTAGATGAGAATTCAATCAAACTTAATTAAAATATTAATCACAAAGTGAATTTAAATCAAGAACTCGTAAAATTCTACTAAGATAATTTAATAAAACATCCCAGGAACTTTAAACGTAAAATAAAAACTATTTTTTTGTACAATAAAAATTATTATCCTATACCAATCCGCAAACGATCCTTATGCCTACAAATTTTAAAAACAACACCTAAAGAGAAATGAACTGAAAACATATTAGCTACATGCTATCTCTATACTATTGTATAAATATAAACCAATATTTTAGTTACACAGAAAAATACAGTAATCACAAAGAATGTTTGTTGACTCGAAACTATGTACAAATAAATTCATAATTCTATGACTAAAATAGTTTATGAGTAAAATAAAATAAACCAAAACAGTCCAAACATATGATATTCAATCAGCTGTAAGAATTTGAAGATAACTAGCCTATTACAAGTAATAGATTAGTAAATATAACATTTTATAGGAGTATTTCTTTTTTTTTTTTAAGAAAGAATATTTTACAAACATATTTCAATCATCACAATGTATTCAGGAATATAAATGTTGTTACAATAAGTGACAAGAATTAAATTTAGAAAACAATTGCAGCTTTATACTAATTTATAACTAATAGTGATACACACATAATAAACTTTCTGACACCTTCACACAGTGCTTAAATTAGATTAAGATGGTTTCATCAAAATACTTAAGATATATAAAAGTAAATACTATTAAAATAATCTGGTTCTTTTCAATTAGTGCATCTCATGGGTTTACCACAGGTATCATGTTCTAATCGTTTAGAGAGCAATAAATGGAGGGAAGAAATTAATGAGAGAAATTTTTTAGATTACACAAACTTATATTTACTAGTGATAATATTTTGGATGCTCAAAATATCGGCACTAATACAGGACTTGTTTAATAAAATTAATAATGTTAAATAGACTAGTTATATATATTTAATTTTAATCTTAATAAAGTAAAAGTTTAAATATAAAACAAGTGCTTCGGATCACTTATAAATTGTTGCCTTAAGTGGCTCAGGGAGAGGTTATCCTCACTGTTATAGAAGATGCACTAATGAGAGAAACACAGATGTTCAAAATACATATTGATGCTTTGTAGAAAAATCCTTTAGAATGGTTTCACCAGCCCATCTTTAATTCAATTCAAGCACTGAGCAAATAAAAATGAATCACTTAATTTAAAAAACCGTGAACAATTAAAAACATGTCTCTATAACCTATAAAAGCCAATGTCATTAATATTTGTTGTTTTTTTTTCATTTTATATAATCGTGGCATTAGCTTCTATTTACTAATTAAAATAAATATTATTTATAATAAATATTAATCGTTGCTAATGATATTTACAAAAAAAAAAAAAAAAAAAAAAAAAAAAAAAAAAAAAAAAAAAAAAAAAAAAAAAAAAAATTAGCTATTCCTTAGAAGCCTAAGCCTTTAAAAAGGATTAAATAAATAAAAACAAACATAACAATAATTGTACAGACAGAAACAAGACAAGAAAGGTAATCACATTAACAGCATGATAAAATATATGTTAATTTTGATATAAGATACTTTTCCTGGCGCTACTGTTCATATTTACAACAAGATATATAATACATCTCATACATATTTTCAGTTCTGGCCCTCGGATTCAAAAAAAAAAAAATTATAATAATAATTTCATTGGTACCAATTTTAACATTTATGTATTTTACAAATCTTAATCCTAAAACCATAACATCATAGAAATATCACAAGCCTATACAACAATAATAAATAGCTTCTCGTCTTCGACTACTCTAAGGTGTATACTATCATATATATTACTTCTTTTTATTTTAATTTTTCAACAACATTTTATTTCAATCAATGATGTAATAAAAAAAATTGAAACTAGATCGCACACATTTATTGTGCTATTATTCACTAGATTGCACAATCGTTTATCGCACTATAAAAATATTCATTCACTGGTATTGTAATTAATTAAATTTTATTTAAGTAAATCTAGTTGAATATGTATTACAGCTCTTGAGAGCAAGGCCTTGTAATTTTTTTGTTAAAAGCAAACTAATAAAAAATGTCAGCTTATTGCCGAGCACCAATTATTTTAAATTTTAACAACAAATGCCATCGATATCTAAGCTGGTTAATCTAGTACTAAAACATGTAAGTAGTCGACAATTAAAAATAAATAAAATAATGGAATCTCAAATATAGCAAAAATAAGAATTTTGAATTCTTATTACAATACATACTTATTAAAAATAAATAAACAGGAATTAAAAGTAACAGGAATTTTTTTTTTTTTTATTTTATTAGGAAATATATCACGGTAAATTGCAAACCGATGAGTTAGTATAAATAAAAACATCTAATGAACCAAAAATATTTTTTTAAATAATCCTGGCCGACAGTTGTTATATGATTTAAGATTATTTCATATTTAAGAAACAAAATAATTAACATTAATAGTTTCTTTATTTTGATGAATTTTTTTTTTCATCAAACATTTTCGTATTTAAACAAATTTTGAATGAAATAATTTTATTTACATTTATATACAACCAAAATGGCTGGATTGTAATAAATGCTGATATTGATTATTAAGTTCAGAAAATGTAATCAACATCAAACCAAACATATGAACTATATTTGAGATCCACTGAGCTATGTTTAAATATTATTTAAAATTTCATGATAAATCAAACAGAAAGTGTTTATAACAAAAGAGGCTAAACTTATATTAGTTTGTTGAGCATTTCGGTATTGTTTGTTATTTTCTTTAAATATTCAACAGATTATTACTTATTCTTTTCTGTAATTTTTTTTTTATTATTTTTTTTTTTTGCTTTTGTCTTTTTGAATAACTTAAATGCATACAACTAAAACAATATACAAATAGATATCAGTAGTGTTTCTGGAGCAAGAAACACAAAAGGTAAAGAACGATAATGATGAAAAACATTTGCGGAGACTAGGTGGTCGGCGGCGTCACCTGCCAAACTATCAGGTAACTAGGATCCGACTTCAGAACACTTTTGCTATCTGAGTTGTTTTCTTCATCGTCGTCCCCTGAAACAGAGCCTTAGAATATAATATTTGAGTAAGTCAATCTAATACGAAGCTCGCTAACAGTATTTACAAGCTTATAATAATAAAAACATATTTACACTATTTACATTGTGATTAAGTTGAATAAAAATAAATTACAGATGACATATTAAATAAGTAAATAAATATATAAATAAATAAATAAATAAACATACATGCAAGGTGTTCCGGAATTGCATAGAACAAATATAAGAGCATTATACTTTTTTTTCTTAATAAAAAAATAAGAAAAAAAGTTATATAAACACAAGCCATAAAAATTTAAAAATATTAGAAATTAACACATGTTTTTAAAACTTTGGTTATGTTTTACTAAATCAGCTGTTGTACAGACCCTCATGGGTAATTTAAGTTTCAATACAGCTAAGCTATTAATTAAAAGGCCAAGTGTACTTTCTGAAATATTTAGAAAAGTTCAGTGTATTTTGCAATGGGTATACCACACATTTGATTAGTTGTGCAGAATTAACACAAATTATTTTATTTTATTCCAGTTTGTCCTTCCAAATTGTTGTTTCGTCAAAATCTCTGCATACCAATGTTAACTCTATGTGGTACAAATGAACCTATCTCTTCAATTTGGATTTCAATGGCCATAAATGATTTATAATTTGGAATCCATGGATTTGGATTTAATTCAGAATACCTTCTATCTGCTGCAACAGAATTTGTATGAGCTTCGCCAAAAAACTAAAATCATGTCTGCTAATTCTGAGCAACTAAACAAATATGTGATATCATCCATCACAAAAAACAAAACTTTTTTAAATATTTCGTAAGGTAAATTTATTACTTACAGTTATCTAACACAAATTAATGAGTGTATTTAAACTTAAATTACTCAAATTAAAGTATTGATACGAAAACAGCTGATCAAGAAAAACAAAAGCTATTTATTTAAAACATGTGTTAATTATTAGTTTTAAATTTTTAAAAATTAATCAACCAATGTTCTATAGGTGATATCTATGAAATGAATAATTTTTATTACATATTAAATAACTTTTTTTTCTTATTTTTTAATGAAGAATAATTCCCTTATCTAGTTTTAAGCAATTCTGAAACACCCTGCATTTAACATAAAATTTATCAATAAAATTTTTGAAAACTTAGAAAGAAAATTATAAATAAACAAATAAAAAGAAAAATAATCAAGGAGATGATAGTTGAGAAATGGTCGTTAAAGAACACTTAGTAAGAAAATTACCAGTATTTATTGAGTATAAATAAAATAGTATTGAGTATAAATATAATAGTATATATCATCGCCACTATGTAAAACTAAGCAATGTGAAAAATTCCTTTTTGTTTTATTTTGTTAGTGTATGGATGTATTCTACAAGGCCTTATCATAAAATTTCGAATCTGATCAGCAAATTTAAAGATCAAAATAAGTAACGTCATTTTTATGAATTTCTAATATCTTATCGCAAGATATGCCTTGTAGAATACAATGGCAAACTAACGAAATAAAAAAAATGCGCTTTTTCACATTTGTTAGTTTTACACAGTAGTGACGATATTATTTATTGAGTTCAGGATGATGTTTTAGGATAAAGATGAAAGATGCCATTTTAAAATATTAGTACAGTAGAGCAGATATTGTAACGAAATCGACGAGAACGGCTGTTGCTAGGCAACCGTAGACTCCTCTAGAACTTGTAGCTTCTCGTTGCTATGCAACTGGTTTTGAATATAACAATCAGTACAGTGTGAAATTTTGTACAAAAAGTCGTGTTGTGTGTGTAGTAATAAAATAGTGTAGTATGTGATCTAGTTAGTTCCGTGTATACGTAATTGTTTTCTGTCATATTTCTTTGTTAATAAATCTTGTGTTAAAAACCCCTCCTGTTTATTACAATATCATCCAAATATCGATAGACTGAAGCATCGATAGCCAAAAGTGTTCTAGTTGAGGCACACAACATGATAAATAAGGACCAATTCCTAAAAGTGTTTTATTTGACAATTCGATCTCTGTCTTAAAAACATCTTGAGAATGAGTGTCAATTTAGAAGCAAAAGAAAATTTAGGATTACTTTTCCTAAATTGTAAGGATATTTTAATTAATTACTATTATCTATTACTTTTAAAAAATACCCAAAATAGTATGAATCCAATACCTCCCCTGTATATAAATTTTTTCATTTGAGTTACGCGTTATAGAAATATCAATAAAATTAGTAATTTATGAATTATTTTTTCACTGAACTATGAATTCACTTTTATTGGTGTTTTGCTTATCTGAAAACTAGTTATGAATGTTATATTCATTAATTTTTTCGGATGACCAATAACAATTGCTTGAGCTTACTTTTACTGTTTATGTTGACAATTCCTTAACCATCATCTCTTTCATATAACTAATAGTCAAAACAGCAACATAATAATACAAATTAATACAATTATATAATATAATGTTAGTAGGCAATAAGAAAATAATAAAATTCATTATTTTATGAGCATGTCAGAAACGACAAAATTAGAGAAAGAATGCAAGTAAAAAGAAATATACATACTATGATTGATCAAGAAAAGAATGAAGATAAATAAAAATCTAATAAATATATTATAGCAAAAATAATATAATAAAAATAAAATAAGAATGAACCATAATTTTGTTTCAAGAATAAATTTATTCAGCTGAAACAGAAAGATTTAGAAAAATTATACATAAAAGGATAGGGAATCTAATATAAACAATACTTTCTGGAATTACTAACACTTTTTAATGGTAAAAGGGCCAAAATACAAAATAAAAAATTATCAAATTCACCAAATAAGGTATGAAAATTCAGAAATGTTTCAAAAAATTTGGCGCCCTATTCAAAGCTTACAAATGATTCAAGTAGAATAGTACAAAATGCAAAGTACAAAATCAATGTCAAAAATATCCTATATAATGCTTATTTTCATAATAAAATAGTTTACAAGATATTTTAACAGAATTTGAGCAGAATAATTATTTTGATAGATAAAAAATATGTCATGTCTTCAATAAATGATTTTTTCTAACTGTAGAAAATGGCGAAAAATATTGATATTACCAGCCTTACCACATTCAACAGGGTTTACAGATTTATCCTCTATTTTCTGATGAGTTGAAAGAGCACTGAATTTAAAATCATCCTTTCCAATATGAGGAAGTACGGTCTCGGCGAGTCTAATATGATCGTCATCGATATTTTCTGTAAGGGAGCTTGTTACCTGCAATTCCTCAAATAGGTTGCTGTCCTTCATACCTTGAATTGTATACATAACTAAATCAACTTCCGTTCTCTTAATAGTTTTCATGTTATCGATATATAATTTCTCCTAGTTAGATTTTCTCTTCCTATTTAAACCCCATATTGCAACTTCAATCATAAAAACACTAAATCATTAAAATGAATCCAGTTTTGATAAATGAATTCAGAAGAATTTCAACTTCTCCAATTAAATATAGAAAGTCCTATGATGTTCAGTAGATTTCTCTGTCTTCATTAAATTTTTCAGCCGAATTTTCTCAAATCACTAAATTTTTAGAAATAATTCAATCTTGAATAAGTGGAATGCAGGATTCTAGTAAAAGAATTAAGACAAAGCTCCATTTATAACTTTCCTCCATTAGTTGGGCAACAGTACATCAATAAATCACACCTTTATGAACTATTTAGCAGTGGGCAGTTTAATTATAACAAGTGGATATTCAATCTTATTTCAATCAAAATTAAAATAAACTTCATTATTATTAGGTTGTTTCACATGAAATGACCATTTTTATTCCCTTAGAAAGGTAAGCTCTCCTGTTGTTTACAAAGACAATGTTCACTATATATAATCAACAGTTATCAATACATGATTTATGTTTAGTATTTGTTTTCTCCCAAAATTCATTTCTTAAGTTTAAGTATATTTTCAAATATGATCATGAAGACACGAGATTTTTGTGAAAAAATTTTTTAAGAGCTTTTGTGAGCGAAGAAATATTAACAATGAATTAGAGAATGAACTAACTGGGTTAGGTTTGAGAGGTTTTCAAAAGGAAAATCATCCTTGTAAAAGACTTCCACTCCTATGATAAATAATGGCATCACATCTTTATTAAAATGAATTATTATATGAATTATTATACTAAAGTAAAACAGGCCTAATATATTGAGTACTTTGCAATCAAAAACCTGCACTTATAAACTGGAACATTAAATTATCATAAACGTATTTTCTGACTTAATCTCTTCTCGGAGCTTCTTTTATTTTTTCACCAATCTAATTAAAAAATTAGTTTCACATTGGAAATGTTGTACATAAAAACAAGGTAAACATTTTCCACAAAGTATTTCTGAGTTCATTGTTATTTTTAAAATAAATAACCTTTGATCAATACCTATACCGGTACAACTATATTCCCTAAATCAACAGAAAATTTAGAAGAAAAAAGATTTCATGATTCATTTCCTAATACTATCTCTAAAATCTACAGTTTCCTTGCTTCGATTATTGGTGCTTGGTGTATTCTCTTCATTAGGGTGTATAGAGATCTGTTAAGTGAGCTCAAGATGAGGCTGAACAAAACTGATGAAATGTTTTAAGAGGATTCATATTCGGTGCCTTCCGGGCAGTCTCATCTTAGTGCTATTGTGAGCTAGGATGCCTTTTTCCTTAATTCCGACAGCAATAATTCCCCAGTATAACTACACTATTCCGATCATTCGAAACTAAAAACAAAATTTCTATATTCTTGAGGTAATTATCCACCTTTTAAATATACGACCCTAACCTCCTGACCTTGTACACACCTTCATACAGAACTGCTTCCTTCAAAAAATCATTTATCATTCATTCTTTTTGGAATTTTTTACCCATCCTCTATCTGTAAAGCTTCTTCCATTTCTTTCTATTTTTCTGCAATCTGAAGTTTTTATTTTCTATTATATATTATATATATAAAATCTATACAGATAAACAATAGTACAATAATACTATGCAGTTTGGTTATTCTTCAGGGACAAAATGCTCTAGAATAAAGATTATTTTGAATTTCATTTTTTATTCCTTTGGTATAAAAATGGATATTTCATGTGAAACAACATAATGAATATAAAAATTAATCTACTTATAAACCAATGAAGGAGTTCCACCCCCCCCCCCCCCCCCCCCCACCAAAAAAAAAAAACATATTGAAATAAAGTCTTTGAGAGTTCTTTTATAAAGTTAAAATTTTAAAAATAAATCAAAACACAAATCCCTGTTTTTTAAATGTCCTTTTAAAAACATCAAAAATAAAAG
This sequence comes from Euschistus heros, assembly GCA_003667255.2. Lineage (NCBI taxonomy): Eukaryota > Metazoa > Arthropoda > Insecta > Hemiptera > Pentatomidae > Euschistus > Euschistus heros. The sequence continues at coordinate 675,772 of RCWM02000468.1, read as the reverse complement.
GATCATAAGATATAATTCTAATGAGTAGAATGAAGTAAACATATTTTTTTTCCAGATATCTGAGGCTCATGTGAATAAGTGACTGAAAAAAAATTAACAGCTGAAACAGCTGTTTGATTACCTTATAAAAAATTTGTGGATTCACATTACTATTTATCTTCGTAACATCTGTTTCTGAATTTTATATTTATGAACATAAAATAAAACTCATACAGGCCTAGACTTATTTAAAACAAACTGAGCTGAAAACTTATTCACAGGAGTTACGGATATCGATTGAATAATACCTTAATAAAGAATAATCCTAATATTTACAAGATATAAAATTTAGAGTCAGTTTTTATAAAATTAAGAGAATTAAAATAGTATATTGTATAAGATGATAAGAATAAATCAATACGTAGCAACCAAAAATATGCCATAAATAGTGTTAAAGATTAAACAACTTATCCTGTACCAAAGAAATAAAGGTTAATTAACAAAAACTATTATTGTTAGTCGGTGAAGATGCACATTCAATGGTAAATTATTATAAGCATAAGCGTGCCGTTATGATGTTAGTAAACCACCACCTTTGACAAGGGCAGGTTGACACGTTCAGTCTACGGCTAGTCGGCTCGCAGTAATATAGATAAAATACCTTATCAATATCATCACTTAACGATAATGGAAAACTGAAACGATATCAACACAAGAGAAGTTAAGATGGCAAATGTAATCCAACATCAGAAAAAAACTATTGTAAAATAATTGTACTATAATTTTTATGTAAAAAATGAATACAAAAGATGGTTAGGGAGCATTCATACAAAAAACACAATAAAATAAATCAATTCATTGCGCCAATGTGACGACTCATATTGTAAGTCTTTGTCAGACTTACAAAAAAATAAAAAAATAAATTAAAAAACTATATTCATTTGAAGTAGAGTAAATTTATAAAATAAGACAGTAGATATGATACTATAAGGATACTTTTATTCAGAACTGCCAGGATCTGACGATTTTTGGCAGCCAAAGGACATTCTTGGCCGTTCTCCTTCCCCACTTAGAATTAGTTTTCGTCCTAAAGAATACTATTTTAAGATGACGGAAGGACATCTTTGGGCCACATATATATTAGTTTTCATCCTTAAGGATAATATGTTAAAATATTCCAGGACTTAACAGTTTTTAAGTTATTTAAAGGCTATTCCGCCATTGTTGTCCTTAAGGGTACTATTTTGAAATATTTCAGATTTTAACAGTTTTTAAGATAGTGGAATGATATTCCACCATTGTTGTCCTTTTAGTTTTTGTTCTTAAGGATATTATTTTGAAATATTCCAGGATTTAACGGTTTTAAGATGGCAGAAGGATATTTCACCATTGTTAACGCATTTATCGGGAAGTTGGAGAAAGATTTTCAACACTATCTTGTGTCTTTGTAAAGATCCTGTAACCCAACCATCTTCTTCTCTATTTAATTAGGGCCAAACGATCAACATAATTATGAAATAAATACAGTCAAACCTTGATAATTAAAAAAAAAAAAAGAAATCAAAGTTGTAGCAATCACCAATTGCTCTCCAACATTCTATAATTTGAAGACTTACACAAATTCCATTATCAGTTTTGAACATGCATAGAGCAGTCAACAACCTTTTATTATCCAAGAATCCCGATAGTGGGAGTTGGACTCTAAAATAAACCTTTAGCCCCTTTCACTTCCTTGAAGCAAGAAAAGTATCTCATATTTTCATATACCACCTGATCTTCATTTTCATTGCTTATATTTATTCATCTGAATTGAGAAAAAGTAAATGAATTTACGAATAGCTAAATGGCTCATAAAACCTTTAGGAATACAAATTGTTTCACTACAAGAACTGTCTACATTTCCTTCCCAGAACCATTTCCAAACACCGCAACACAAAGTAATTCACAATGAAGAGTTTGATCATAATAATTACAACTAGCACAGAATGGTAAAAACTTCTTGCCCGAAAATATCAACTAAATGAAGATTAGGAAGATACTCCTCTGCTGTCTCCACCATGCCAGTTCATGCCATATATTTTATTAAAGTGTAAATAAAAAAAATTTGCAGAGTTAAAGAAGAGAAGGTTTTTTTTTTTTTTTTTTTACCACGGAACATATTTTACCCGTGGTCTAGTTGGTCAAAAGTGATACATTTTTGGAGAATGGGAGGGCGTTACGCGTAGTTTGACACAGTCTAGCTCTGATGGTGTTGCTGAGATTGAAACTTTGCCAACAGTTTCCTAATCAGTAATTAAATGGAGAATATGTTTTATTATATAATATTTTTCGCTAGGACCCTAGTAACTTGAAAAGTAACGTTTGAAACCCATATTTTTTCTCAACTTTGTTAATTTCGAATAATTGTTAATCATTAATTTAATTTATATAATTTAAAATCATAAAGTTAAATGAACAAAATAAAGAACATAAAGGCATAGACGGTCAGGAGGATTAAGCTATTTAATTTGAAAATTTATTTCCTACAGAAAACTGAATCACGAGTAAGAAAAACAAAAATAGAAAAGATAAGAGCATCGATGGTCGCTGCGGCAACCCCTAAACCATGTTCCATATTATTGTTTCTTTAGCTGATAGACTCAAGGGGATGTTTAATTTTTTTCTTCAAATTGAAAGAATTCTTAACAGAGACTAATGAATAATAAGACATTTAAAAAAATCAATCCATTAATAACCAAGGAGGCAGGCTAATTTTCTATAGGATCAACAGCTGATTTCAGTAACAGAATTAACAAATTAATAAAGAATTCGCTGTTTAAAAAATAGCATTAAAAAACATAAGAACAATTGCGATGGTTTAGGCTATAGCACACACATGTACACTAAAGTGTACGCTTGCATATACACACACATATTAGCATTAATGGCTAATATTAACCTGAATTTGTCATATATATATTTTTTTTGCCATCCTGAATTTTACTAACAATAGACTGAACTGTGTCAAGCCTACACTGAAGAAAGAAATAGCGGACAATGTAAAGGCTCAGCACATACCGGTGGGCAAAGTTGCCAAACGATCAAGTGTGAAGAATCATCCAGCGAGTCTTCATGGTCCTCAACTGTAAAACACACCACTTAGCACACACGCTCTAGCGTACCCCACCAAATAATAACACCACAAATATCTAATACAAACTTAATTTTAATAAAAATTATTATTTATTTTTATTCTTGTTAATAAATTAATCTTTTAGCAACTCGGGATGAACTAGTATTCAGTAAAGAATAAAACAAAATATAAATAATTTTTGTTATATTCTATTTTATTAGACTGTTAATGATTTTATTACTGAATAAAAAAATTAAATTTTTTTTTTTTTGGAGAATTTTTCTGTAATATGTTATACGTTATTAATTTACTTCATAAAATGATGTTCGAATCAACAAACAGTTAGATTTTTGTTACACCAAATTTACTATACAACTTAGTTAATAAGTTAAACCACCATATTTGATCAAAAAGTAAAATTTATAAAAGGGGAATAGATCAGAAAAATACAAATCTAAAATCATTCACATAGGTTCGGTATTTTCCCAGAATTCTTTCAAACAAAACATTATGTTAAGATCATTCTTAGAAACATCCTTCACCAAAACTCTACATCTGTTATATAATTATCAATACTTGAATTTGTCCACAAATCAAATCAGTAAACAAACTAATTAAAGGTTCATATTTTAAATTTTATTCTTTTAATTTAAAATACTTTGAAGATAATTGTTTCCGATAGCAAACAAGCAAGATGACACTGACAAGACACGTCTGTATATTAAGATCTATATTGATAAAAACTTTTCGCCATATTAAAATCAAGCAATAACAACACTAAAACACAAACATTAATTAAGAATATTCTAAATTGTCATACAAAAGAAAATAATTTCTTAAAAACTTAAGAATGTATTTTTTTTAAAATACTATATTGTATGAAATTTATAAAAATTTCATGCAGAGAATCTCTAGACCATTTTCATGAACCTACCAAACCATAATCAAGTCTGAAAACAAAATTAAAATTGAAATTAATGGATAAACTAAAACAATGGTGTCCCCACACAAAATGAGAAAAGCATTGAAATAAAACCTTGCACAGTGACATTACAAACACAGAAAAAAAACCAAACAGCATTAATAAAATTTTTTTTTAAAAAAACTTACCAACTCTGAAGTCTATATATCCTTCACCGCCAGACAAGACCAGCATCGATGTTGGTTTTTCTGGCTCATTGTTGTTATTTATCACAGGAATATTCGAGTTGACAGTAGTAGCTGCCGACATACCTCCGCTACCTATGAAAACATTAAAAAACCCTTATACTACATTAAGCCTCGACTTAAAACAGATTGAATTTTAAAACAGTTTTAAAATTGTAATCTAGTTTGCAGGAAATAAGGAATTTCATTAAAAAAATTCAGGGGAATATGTTCAAAAACAATAACAAACAAAAAAAATTTTGAGGACCTAAAATTTAAATTGCTCTCTGAAAAAATTAGAATCATCAATTTTTTCTTGAATAGAAAATTTACATCCAGGCAATTGAAAAAAAAAAAAAAAATTGCAAAAATAAATTAAAATATTAAGTTAATAATATTATTTAAAAAAATTAAAATTCAAAGTAACCTGGCACAGCTACGAAGAATTTGACAGTGTCTTTGTGGCCATGGAACGAGAGCTGCGCATGCTGCATGGAACAGTAAGGAATGAACGTGGCCGGAGTCAGGTGAGACGACTCTGGATCTGCGTATACTTTCACTCCTCCAGTGCGGCTACTTGTTCCTGTGAAAAATATCATCATTAATTCAGAAAACATAGATGAAACATAATTTTCAAGGAATACATCTCTAAACAAGTGGCTTTTACTAAGTCATGAAGAACTTGTTTCTTTTGAAGAATTTGTAACTGTTGGCGATAATTTGACAATCACCAGTTCATTAATGGATCAAGATATTTCATCCTCTATTTATCAAAACTCCGATCATGAGGAGAATGAAGACCAGGAGCTGCTTCAAGAATTTTGAAGTTCAAAGGAAGTTAGAAAATCTTTTAAAAGATTGCAAAATTACTTCATCAAACAACGTTTTTGCCCCTCCTGTTGTTCTAGACAACTCTCAAGACAAGACAAATTCGGAATCCCTCGACCAAAAGAAAATCACAGACATATTTATGACAAATTAATTACATACATCCATATTTATTGTTATTATTTATATATTTAGTATTTAAATATTTTATCGTTTGTGCTAAATTGTAAATTAAATTATCTTTAATAAAACTGTTAATTTCTAAATTTTTTTTTTTTTTTTTTTTTTTCCTCTTCCAACTACCAAAGTTATTCTATTTTAGTATACTCAGAATAACTCTAATGAAACTGTAAATGACTGGTTATATTTTATAAACGAATACGATTATTGAACTCAGAATAAATTAGTTAATATTTATAAAACACATGTGTCTAGGAAGGTAACGTCACTTCTATCTTTTTCTTCACGATTCTTTGTGGTGTCATGATATGACCACCACATCACTCCCCCCTCAGTGTAACACTTACTAGATGTGGCAAGGCAATCTAAATCTTCGGCCTGAAGATGCTATTGTGTCTTGGTGACGAGGGGGCTTGAGAAACGAACTGTTTTCCTTGGCTTACTTTCCTCGGATTTCTGTGGATGATAAGTGTTCTGTGTAAGTTGTTGCCGGGATTCGGGTGTGTCTGTCGCTGCTGTGTGTAGGCTGGCTTTAGTCTATCTCGTGATACTACAGCCGGTTTGCCGTTGATGTTAATGGTGAAGGTCTTTTCCGTTCGTTCAATGACTTTATGTGGTCCGGTGTAGGCTGGTGTTAGGGGAGGTCGGCAAGCATCGTCCCTGAGAAAAACAAAACTACTGGTGTGCAGATTGGGGTGGTTATAAATTTTTGGCTGGCAGTGCCAGACTGGCGAGGAAGGCTTGCTTTGCCTCAATATGTCAGCGAGGTTGGCTGTAAAAGTTGACTGAGGAATCTCTGGGCCGGTTTTGTCTAAAAACAGATCCCCAGGCAATCGTAGCTTGGTGCCGTATACTAATTCGGCTGGACTGGATTGTAAGTCCTCCTTCACGCATGAGCGCAGACCCAGAAGAACGGCCGGCAGATGCTCTGTCCAAGGCCTGCTGGTTTTTTGGAGTCGGCATGTAAGAGCCGTCTTGAGGGATCTATGCCATCTCTCGAGGAGCCCATTGCTCTGAGGGTGGTAAGCCGTAGTGTGCTGTATTTTAGCACCCATTCTGTGTGACAACGCCTGAAAGAGGTTCGATTCAAAATTTCGTCCTTGGTCGGTTATAATTTGAGTGGGTGTGCCAAAACGAGAAATCCAGTGCTCCCAAAAGGCTGCTGCGACTGTTTCCGCAGTTTGGTCAGGTAAAGGAATGGCTTCCGGCCAACGGGTGTATCAATCCATGCAGGTAAGGAGGAACCTGTTACCTTTAGCCAAAGGCAGTGGTCCAACGATGTCGAGGTGGACGCAGGCAAAGCGTTGATCGGGTGTTTTTAATGGCATCAAAGGTGTCTTCTCATGTTGATTTATTTTGGCCTTTTGGCACTCAATACATTGCTTGACGAAAGCTGTAATGTACTTAGATATGTGTGGCCAGAAATAACGCTCCTTAATGAGTTTTAAGGTTGACGTCCGACCTGGGTGGGAAAAATTATGTAAGTGTTCGCAAATTATTTGCCGGAATCATTGTGGTACATAAGGAAGATGTTTGCCACTGTATACCTTGCAATACAGGATTGATGATGTATCTAACTGCACTGGTGTCAGGCCAGGTGTTTTCGAGCTTTGTATGAGATAGTTTAATTCGTTGTCGTTCTGCTGTGCTGCAGCGAGTTCTTCAGATGTAGGGATGCGTTGTGAGATGGACTCTATCCTGGACAAGGTATCAGCCACAATGTTTTTGGTCCCTGATATGTGTCGTATGTCGCACGTAAATTCCGAGATATAAGAGAGCTGTCGTGTTTGTCTGGGACTAGCTGTATCTGATGTCCGTCGCAGTGCGTAAGTAAGAGGTTTGTGATCTGTAAAACACGCAAAACTTTGCCCTTCCAACATGTGCTTGAAATGTTTTATGGCGCAGTATATGGCGAGTAACTCTCTATCGTATGTGGAATATAAAACCTCTGTAGGGGTCAACTTTCTGGAGAAAAACCCGAGTGGTTGTATAACGCCGTTAACTATTTGCTGCAAAACCCCGCCTATTGCTACATCAGAAGCGTCCGTGTACAGTTGTAGCGTGCCCAAAGGGTTTGGGTGATGTAAAAGCGCCACTCGTTCCAAAGCTTGTTTACTTTCCTGGAAAGCGGTATCCAATTCGGTTGTCCAGGTAATAACTGAGTGTTTTGCCCCCGTTATGGCATTTAACGGTGCCTGGCTATGTGCAGCATGTGGAATAAACCTTCTATAGAAGTTAAGCATACCCAAAAATCTGCGTAGTTGTGAGATTGTATTGGGGCGAGGAAACTCCTTGATTGACTTTTTTTTTATTCTCAATTGGTCTAATGCCAAATTCCGAAATCTCATGGCCCAGAAATGATACCGACGGTTTGCAGAAAACGCATTTTGATAAGTTTAACGTGATGCCACATTCTTTTAGGCGTTGGAAGACTGTTTCTAGGTTTTGCATGTGTTCGTTTAGGTTGTCTGAAGCTATGAGGAGGATGTCGTCTAAGTATATGAAGCAAAATGGAAGATTGTGAAGGATTTTATGAATAAAGCGTTGAAAGGTCTGAGCCGCGTTTCTCAATCCAAATGGCATAAAAAGAAATTCATATAAACCAAATGGGGTTGTTATGGCGGTTTTTTCGACATGTTCAGGTGCTACTGGAATCTGTTGGTAAGCTCGTACTAAGTCGATGGTAGAAAAAATTTTTTTGTTGTGTAAAAAATTAGACGTGTCCTGGATATTGGGAAGTGGGTATCTATCGGGTATGGTAACCGAGTTCAATAATCTATAATCCCCACATGGTCGCCATTCCCCGTTCTTTTTCTTCACCATATGTAAGGGACTAGCCCATGAACTGCTCGAAGGGCGACATAGACCTAAAGATTCCATGGTTTCAAATACGTTTTTGGCCAGCAGTAGTTTGTCAGGTGCTAATCTTCTAGGTCTACAACTCACGGGATTTCCTTTAGTTTCGATGCGATGTTGTGTTGAGTGCTTCACTTTTGTGACTTCTTGCAAAGTGGGTGGAGAGTCTAAACCGTATGTTTTAAGTAGCGCTTTTATAGGGTCGATTGGATCAATTATGCTGATTCTGCCTGTTGGTTCGATGTCGCATTGGAAAACGGATGTACGTAGAGGAAGAAATGAGTTCCTATCGATGATTTTTTTTTCCGGGTAAATCAACCAAAAGATTAAAATGTGTGATGAAGTCGGATCCGATTATAGGTTTGGAGACGTCAGCTATGAGAAATGAGAAATGAAATAACTTTGAAAGTCCAAAGTCCAATTTAAGTTTGCGTTGCCCGTAAACAGCTATGCGCGAGTTGTTCGCTGCGTGCAAGAATTTTGAGGGCGTTGTTTTCCTATCCCCAGATCTTGGAGGAATTATAGATACATCTGCTCCTGTGTCAACTAAAAATGGGACTTTAGTATTTCGGTCAGTTAAGAAAAGGCGGCTTGTCTTCGTGTGGCAGGTGCACGCCGCCGTTGCCTGCCTCAGAACTAGTTTTTTTGAACTGAAAGAGCATGGTGGTTGGCATCTTTTAGCTTCTTTGCCAAATTTTTGGTGATACCAGCACTCCTTAGGGCTGGGGCTGTAATATCCGCGCTGTGAGAAGCCTGACCGCTGTTGTGCTCGTGTTCTGCTTCTGCCTGGGGTTGGTGATCATCTTCTAAATTGTGAAGAAATTTTTCTTACCTCACCTCTCAATGCCTCTACTTCCTGTCTGAGGTCCGAATCAACTTGTCGATTTTTGTCCGTGATAGTGCAGACGGACGACGGGTTATTAATATCGGCTATGTTGTCTGCAATGTCGCTTAACTTATCTAAGTTCCCGTCTGTCGCCTGTAAAATTGCTTGGGTGGCTACTGGAAGTCTCTGTATCCACAGGTGCTTGATTATTTCTTCTGACATTGACGAAGTTTTCAAAGCTTTCATGTCCCTCAATAGTTGTGAGGGTTTTTTGTCTCCTAATTCTAACCCTGATTGTAACTTACGAGTTTTTTGCTCATTGCTTTCAGTACAACCTTTAATAATGGTTTTTTTAAGCAGAATATAATCGGCCGGGGGATCTGTGGATCGTAGAATGTCGGCAACTGACTTTATAGTTTCACTATCCAGATTTGCTAATAGGTGATTAAATTTTGTTATTTCGTTTGTAATTTTTGCTATTTCAAACTGTGCTTCTATTTGTGCGAACCACAGATCTGCTTCAGCTTTCCAAAAGGGTGGAAATTTAATAGAAACATGACTTACCGTGGGTGTTTGCTGATGCTCTGGTTGTGAGTCGCTTTTAAGCTGAGAGATTTCATTTTCTAAAGCAGTGATTTGTTTTTTTATCGCATCCATTTCGGGGTCACCAATTTAGTATACTCAGAATAACTCTAATGAAACTGTAAATGACTGGTTATATTTTATAAACGAATACGATTATTAAACTCAGAATAAATTAGTTATTATTTATAAAACACATGTGTCTAGGAAGGTAACGTCACTTCTATCTTTTTCTTCACGATTCTTTGTGGTGTCATGATATGACCACCACACTATCTTTGAATCAAAAACCTCTATAAACCAAAATGTTTGCTTCAGCCCTTGGAATCCAGATTAAGGAGAGTCAACTGTATATGATGATGGAGTGGCAGCAGATGCCAGGTCTATCTTGGGAATACACAATTGGAGAGCAGCGGCATCCAATAGAGATGACTGGTATAATAAGCTGCAGGAGGCCTTGATTCTACAAGAGCTGTAGAGCGACAGATGATGATGATGAACTGTATATGTAGTCTTGAACACTCACTTCCTATGCCTACTTCCATTCACCCAACTCATTGTATATGTAGTCTCACTAACAGCATACGGTAAATCAATTTTTTTTGTGTATGTAAAAAGTATTTCATTAGATTGGACAAATCTGAAATGAGTATTCTTTAGTAGCTTCAGTAGCAGGAGCCCGCTGTTTAACCCGCCACATATCCTCCTCCATTGAGGTTCTTTGTTGAACTGATAGTAAAACCTGCTAAAAGATAGGAGTAGATGGAGGCCAAAGAGCATCTCCAACATTCCGACAAAAATGTTAGCTACTGACCAACAGAGCAAAAAAGGACCAATTTAATTAATCCCTTTTCAAAAGGACAATTTGTTTGTCGTGAAGGAGAGGCTGAAATAATAGGATATTCGGGCGTCAAAAATATTTTGTTAGATCGGGCAGATGTGAAACGAGCATCCTTCAATGGCTATGGGTATAAAGCAGGGGCAGGCTCTGTCATCAACTGCAAGTTTCTTAACTCAGTTCCTGTGAGACCTCAATTTCAAATTCCAACACAAAGTCATTGGAGCTGTTGTCTGTTTCTCATGTAGAACTTGGTTGGTCTTGTCCTCATTTCCTTACATGATCACTATCTCCCCTTTTTTTTTTCTTTTTTTTTTAATTTTTATTTCCCAGCTTGTGTGGACTTCAGCCTTTTAAGGCTCGTTCTGCTAATGCAGTGGTTTCTGTTAATACAGTCCTATCATTTTAATGAATCTTATGATTGTTCCTGGATCCATTATATGTAATAGGGTTTATCATTCTTTATTGAACTGCAAGAATCTCTACCTTACCAGCATATTGCAACTAGAATCACCCTTGTCTGCTTAAAGAACTGTCCAATGGTGGTGAGATGCAATCTAATGCAATTCACTACTTGACGCTGGCAATAGCCCTCTTTAAACAAAGTGGGGATTTTACTACTTCACATTTGCTTAGTTGAGATGTTGGCTTAGTAGATAAGAAACTCAGAGCATTCTAAATCCTCTTCAAGATACGTCAACCAAGAATTATTTTTCATAAAATCTTTTACTCGTTTACATTACTTTTAATTTTACTAACATGAAACAAAGAAAATACTACACTATAACAGCAAAAATCAAGATATTGTAATGAAGCGATAATTCTTTTCATGAGTTTTTTACAACAAAGTAACTACATTTCACAGTATTTAATAATCAGTATATGTTTTCAATTAAAGCATTTAAATAAAAATGTATTTCATAAAATAAAAAAAATAAATAAAAATTTTAAAAATACCTTCTGAGAGAGGGACGGAAATAATAACACCATTTCCTGTGCCGATCCATAAACGTGAACAGGATATCAACAGCGCTGTTATTCTCACAAACGAAAATCCTAACTTTCCAGTGCCTGAAATATTAATTTTTTCCCTTGAATAAATAATACTAAAAGATAATCATATCTACATTAATAATAATGATAAAAATTTGTATGTTCATACACATATAGACATAAATAAGTAAACACAAACAAACAATCGTACACAACATAACTACAGTAATGATAATCGAGATAATATAAAAGCACAAAGCACAAGTTATAAGTGCCACCAGCCATGGTGACATCAAAATGTTTTTAATCATGCTCCAAGATGGACACACACAGCAGTTTTTACTGTCTTTTTTTTTTTTTTAATGCAAAAATGATGATGGGATAGTTACAAAACACAACAAAACAAAACAAATAAAATAACAATGAATGAAATGACAATTTTTGAATACCTGAGGGTAACACTGCTACGTGGGCAAGCGAAGCACATCCACAGCAAGAGAGCAAACAAATAAAAATAAAGGATGTGAGGATTCATATGAAATGAGATGATCAAACCAAAATAAAAAAAATACGCTAATGGCCATAAATAATCCTTATTTCGTTTAGAAGTGTATTTGATGTAATGTGTATGAAGTGTATTTAGTCCTCTGAAAAGAGGTCAATGTCTCAATACAGAAAAGGAATTGCCGACCCGTAACGGCTCAAGGGCCGTATTGAAAAATTGCGGGTCACACTTTAATAATGGGGTATATAAAAAAATAAATAAGTAATCACGTTGCCAAAGAACGTATAAATATATTTGTGTAATTAAGACTTATCCAATACTTACCAAAACTAGGGATGGTTACCGATACATGATATATCAAAAATATTGATATTTATCTTGGACAGTCTGATATTTGTATATTTATATTTTGTATTCAATCGATATTTTTTCTATCAAATATTTTTCGTATCGATATGTACGTTACAGTACAGTATAATGTTCTCTCTATATTATAACAATACAACATAAAACCAGATAATAAAAAAAAAGTAACAATACCTTATAAAATTGGTTTTAAAAAGGAAAGTTTTTAATGTTAACGGCAGAAGACAGTTGGCAAGACTGGTACTGGTTGCATCTGTACATAGTACATGTGAAGAAAGAGGAGGTCTGAGTATGTGAAGTATTATTTCTTTTGTGGTCCTGTAGTTGATTTTGAGTTCTAACTGGCTTAAGTCAGTTTGTTTTGTTATTCTTTATTGCTCCTTCATTCGACTGCTGTTTGTTTCACTGGCCCGTTAATTTTTACCTTCATATTTCGTGCTTTAACAATTGTGCTATTGTTTTATCTAAATACTCTGAGTTTGTTTTATTACGCTTAAAGTAATAGGAAAAATGTAGATTTTGGGCTTACTTCTATGAATCTGGAGAAGGTAATGTGTACATTAGTGGTAGGGCAAAACATCTCACCCATAAGGAATAAATTAAGTGCACAATTTTTAGGAAAGTTTCTTCCTACATTTTAAAAAAAATCAGTATATATCGGTATGCTGATATTTGTGGTCAATGATATATATCGTGTATCAACATTCAGATATTAAAAAACTCTTGATATGTAATATCAATATTTTTCTTACGATACCCACCCCTACCAGTACCTAACACTCTCAATCAAAGAATTAAGTAACCTAGTTTTTGAACATTTGACTCACGCCAATAGAACCAAGATTGTAAGTAGCAGTGGAACAAGAAAGATTATGCTTTCTTACAACATTTTTGTAATGTTACAAAAGTATTGTAAAACAAAAATAAAATCACAGCTTCTGAAGCAGCACATGAAATTATTTCCAACTACAAAAGGCGTCCATGACCATCATGCAGAATATCATTGGTCTAGAAAATTCAGCATCTGGAATTTATTCATTAGAATAGAAGAACCGTGATCCTGAGAATGACCGGCAAACAATAAAATCAAATTCAGCTATAATTTAAATCAAATTCTTGTTTGGAGTGTCACAGGAAATTTTCATGCCATAAGAAAAGTGAAAAATAACAGAAAACGTATCCCCATAAATTAACAGTGCAGCAGTCTGGCAAGAGGAAAGAAATTCGTGAAATTATTCTGCAAAATCCGTTTAATAAACAATTTTGCTAAACAAAATTGCTACTTGTGATGAGATGTGGTCGAGCTGGCAAAATCTTAATACTAATTTCTGTGGCACTTGTGGATAGTCGGTTAAGTGCAATAGTCAGTCGTATTTTAGGAAAAACACAATATTTTCCACAATCGTTCACAAATTAGAATCCATTTCCGTAATAGCCTCCTAACTAAGTCGATCAGACACAAATAAAGAAAAAAAAAATTAGCTTTCTGGAGACACCCATCACCCAAAATTCACCAACACATTTACTACACAATGCACTTAACAAACTATTCATGTGTACCACAGATATAATGGTCAGGTTGAAGTCAATGTGCTCTTTCTGTTGCAGTTAGGATAGTTTTTAAAAAATTCCATCCGCTCTTTGAAAGAAGATATCCATCACTAATTTGTTCCAAGGGAAGTTCTATCGGTTAAACTTTAAATAGCTGTTGGTGAAAAAAAAACTTGGTAAAATTTTTGGATGATGGATGGAGACTGAGATGATTCAGACATGTTGAAAAAGATGGATGATAAAAGAATCCTCAAAATAGTATTTGAATGGGAAACAGAGAATAAGAGAAAGAGAGGTAGGTCAGTTGGAGAGATGTAGTGGAAGAAAGCATGGCTGGCAATGGACTAAAGCCGCGTTCTCAGGGGGCAATAAGACGAAAGCGTGGCACGCCTTCGTTTTCTTGTTGGTGGTGCTTGTCTGGAGGGGAGGAGAAAAGTGAACTAGCCGAGAGTCGTGGACAGTTCACACGACCAAAATTCAGATTGCTCCTTGAAACCTACCATGGAGGAGCTTCTCGTGGAAAGTTGTGAAGTTTTGAGTTCAGTTTTTATTGATACGTTGGCAAGAAGATTGAGAGAGTCATGTGGACATATAAAAAAACGGAAGAAAAAGCGTTGCTGGGTCAGGAACTGGATACTCGCAAGAAAAATCATCGAATATTAATAAAACAGTATCCTTAAGGACAACAATGGCAGAATATCCTTCGGATAACTTAAAAACCGTTAAATATTTTTATATTAATAAAACACTATCCTTATAAGGACAACAATGGCGGAATATCGTTCGGATCTTGGAATATTTCAACATATTATCCATTTTAGTTCTAAAAAAGCCACTCTCTCGACTAGCGTGGTCCACACCTGAAAATCAAACACGTTTGATACCGAGCGTGAACGGTCGTGGACTCCCTTCTCTCAAGATGACGTCAGAGGCAAACTCAAGCCACCACGTTCATACAGAGGAAATTCCATGAATGCGTGGATCACGCTAGCGTGCCATGCCCCATGAGAACCAAACTTTATGGAGGAAGAGATGGACAGAGAGGAGTGGAGGAACTGATAGAGGGGGAATTTGGCTGAAGATAATTTTTAATGGCGAAGAAAATCCTTCCAAAGAAGAAGAATATCAATATTAACTCCTTGTTAAAAATTAGTCTTTTTTTTTTTTTTTTCATACACTATTTTATAAACCCAGGCCAACTTTTATAAAATTCTGATAATATAAAAGAGGAGTGTGAAAAATAAGTATAAACAAAGTTTTTAAATTAAAAATAAACAAAACCTATTCTATCCAGAGCAACTTAATGACAAAAAAAAAAAAAAAAAAAAAAATTCTATCTGATTCCTAACCGACAACAATATATAAAACCTTGACTGATTGGAAAGCAATAAGAGAATCTATGATTGAGGCCTATTATGTTTATTTGCAATAACATGCAATTAATACATATTTATTGATAGAACATTATGCTGCAACGGCTGCGAATATATGTAAAGCTTAATGTATCATATTAAATAATGAGCAAAGCTTCCTTATACATAACACATCAATATTTACAGATCAGAAAGATTTTCATGCAGTTTTTGATAAATTTCAATTTCATTTAATTTTTTAATAATACAGATGATAATAATTGTGTTTATTATCAATTTATAAATTGTTTATAAACTGATAAATAATATTTGTGAAGAGAAACACTTCTTTGTTTCATTTTCTTTAGAAATGAAAATCTCTCAATATTAAATTATAATATACAATTGCTTATGCTATACACCAAATACTAAAACAACTTTTAAATAAAATGCTTCATCAACTAGGAACAAGCATATAGTATATGAACTAAATAATATAATAAAATCTACATTAAAAATTAAAAAAATAAATTTTGATTTTATTTACTGACTGAGAGAGTAAAAACCTACACAATTATGTTTTTCTGTTTAATCCTTGACCATGGAAGCTGGTTGCTTTTGTCAACCAGCTGTATATTTTCCTATCCAGTTTTTCCAGACTCGGACCCACTAGCTTCCAGCTCTCTAATACCCTTCCCCGATTTTCCCTAGTCCCTTTAGTACCGTTTCAAATTTAGTCTAGTGAGCACTTGTAATGTTTTTTTTAATTGAATATCTGAATATCTGACTGACCAGACAGTCGTCAGTCAGACAGTGGTCACTACCAAGTGTGAATCAGCATTAGTAAGAGTGCTGGTAATGCACACCCTTCAAGAGAAATGTTGTGAAATCTCCATTTTGTTGGAATGAGCACGATCACTTCAGTTTATTCCTACCATTTTATGTCAGTGTATAAGACTGCGTAAATTGCTAAAAATCTTAAAGTTACTTTTGGATTCTGATGGAATTGGTCTTCTCATATTGGTTTCGGTCTTTGAATCGCTGATTTCACTTTATTGAGCAAAAATCAAAACAGTTATGGTTTTATCCTAAAAAAATTGTCTGTAGCTGTTGTAATCTTCCAACAATAACTCTCTGCAAGTACTATTGGTAGCCGAGTGAAGTTTGCCTCTTTATCCCGTCTCAAAATCACAATTTTCTACCTTCCTTGCTTTTAAAAAGATTTTTCAACTCATGAACTAATAGTTCGCATACTGCTTTTACGCCTTCATATTCTGCATAACAAGAAAAAGGACATAAGCACGACTAACAAAGGCACTTTCTCGTGTGAACTGGATAAGGTTGTAAACTCGCCTTGGCAGAAATCAAGTCATGTGAAATGTGCATTACTGGTGGAATTTTCACCCTGTTCACTATTCTGTGTGAACCCACCCCCTTATGAATATTAAATATTCAAAAATAGTCTTAAAATAAAAAAAAAATCCAATAGAAGTGTCAAATAATTCTATAATCCTAATTTGAATTAAAACCAACACTTCACGGTTGTCTTTTTTTTTCTTTTCTTATGTAAGAGTCATCTGCTCTAGACAGAAAAATAATGTTAACATGATACAAAATGTGTTCTAATTTCTTCAAAATAATTTATTTAAACAAGTTTTTTCAACTCTCTTTTAAAATTCTATACTACATAGTTAGCATAAATATTCAATTAATCTACCCTAATATTAAACACCTAAAATACTTTATTTTTATATGTAAACTACAGATACAACAGTAATACTAAATTAACAAGGTTGGTTATACGGAAGAAGATAATTTTAGTTTTCCTTTCAAAATCAATATAACATTTTAACCTACCTAACATTTTACTGACATAAGGTTCAATGTCGACATCTTGAAGATGTTGATAAGTGTGCGCATGATAAAGCCTAAGGGTTGAATCTAAGCGAATGGAGACCCAGACACCATCTCCAATCCAAGCCATCTGCCTTACATGACTCTCTTTACGAGGATGAACGTCTAACGATTTCTGAAATTAGATTAGAATTAATATAACTCAATATAAATGTTTATAACTTTAAAAATAACTCAAATATTATAATAAAAACACAAACTTGAACGGCCATCGATGCGGGATCAAGAACATGTATTCTGTTTTTATAGCCACACCAAACCTTATTGTGAACAGCGATAAGGCATCGAATAGATTGAACAGGTGGACCAAGGTCGACTACGTGATACTTACTCAAGTCCCACTGTCCATCACTATCGCGACGGAATATTGCAACGGTACAGTTCGCAACGGCACAAAGCACTCTTCCTCGAACATGTCTATAAAAAATAAATTCAATGTTAAAGATTAAAAAAAGCAGTAAAATAATAAAAGTATTACTTGATTTAATACTTACACAATGCTCAAAACAGAATCTTTAAGTTTTATTGAATGCAGACACCTCTTCCATTGTCTAACCGCAGAATGTACAAAAATACAACCATTTTGAGCTCCAAGCCACATTGTCGGGAGTACACTGCTCATTTTTTCTAATTCCTCACTGGCGATTTCGTTATCTGAAACATTACACGACTTATAGTTTTTTGTGTATAGACTGCTTGAAAGTTGTTTATTTTATACTAGCATTATTAATGTATGTGGGAAAAAAAAATTAGTATTGATATCAACAGTACAGTATCAAAACATACACAAAAACATATTCACTTTTCAGAATAAGTAACATAGATTTTTTACTGGAATAGAGAAAAAAAAGATGGCAATCTAATATATTTCTTGCTGGCTACTGCAGCTGACGGGACCAAATACTGGTCACTGCAGGATTTTGTGATGATAATAAATGAGTACCTGATCTGCAGATTTTGAATACCGAAGTAGAACATAATGCATATCACATATTCTTTATGACTGTGATTGGTTGGTGAAGCAGAGGTTCTTAAGTGAAGAACTCGGGTCTTTTTTACATTAAGGCTGCCAGTTACTTATTATCTCCAAATGATTACTTTAAAAGTAATCACTTTAATTAACATATGATTAGGTAAACAAGAATACAGGTTAATAAAATGTTAATAAGTTAATACAAAGACAATGACAATGATTTTACTAAAACAAGATTTGTCTGTCATTTTTCTCCTCCTATTTGAATAGGATTATTTATTAAAGTATAGGCACAAATTTCTCTGAACATATTCTTCCAGTCCATAATAGCTAAACTACTAATATTAAGTTCTTTAGAACACAATTTCATAGTTGTGTATTCCTCTGTCCAGCAACATATAAATAAAAGAGCCTTACTTAAAGGTAGCCTTGATACCCTTTTAGCCTTGGGCGCTGGGACTGCACAGAAAATGCGACTAATTGCTACAGTCTTGCTGTTAACAGGTTACACATCAAGTAGCAGTAAAGTTAAAACAATAACCAATGTTGCTTTTGTTTCAGGATATCTTTTTATCATTAAGTCCTCCCTTCACCATTATCTTAATATCTGTAGTATAAGAATTCTAATAGACATGGAATATAAATAGACCAAAACATAAAGACATTTCAAAAATCCGTCTAAAGGCAAAGTTTGTAGACAAAGGTAAATATATATTATTTTTAAAAGTTTATATATTTCTAAAAACGGATGATGATTAATTCGGTGTTCTCATCTATAAGAATATCTTTCTCTTATCTTTTTCTTCCTCTTATGCTATTGTCAAAGAGCCTCTATCTAGCCCAGAAATTCCTCTTAGATCCTGTTTAATAGCTTCATTTGATTTTGGAATTTGCTGCTTCTAACTGGCCAAACCAATCCACCTGTCGGCTCTCTAAAGTGGTTTTGAGCTCAGGTTATTCTAGCTTATTTCTTATACTTTTATTACTTAGGGTCCGTTTATGTTGGAGCTGCGATAAGCGATGAGAGTGGCGATGAGAGCCACGATTAAATCAAAGCTAGCATTGCCGCTTCTATATGGTGTTTTTGTCAGAGCTTCGATTAGAGCTTTGCTAACAGTAGCATTGAGAAATTAAATAGTAAAAATAGTTTATACCGATTGAGTATATAATGAGTGATTCCGAAGAGGAAGAAATGCTTTTGTCATCAAGTGTTGTAAAATATTATGTTGCTGCAGTCATGCGGAAAGAGCGCAAATTTGCAGCTCACCCAATTAATCCAGCAAGGTTTACGTTTGGGGAATTCCACCATCTTTATAAAAATTTAAGGCAACACCCCAGAAAATTTAATAAGTCTATGCGAATGAAAATTGAAACTTTTGACAACATATTACCAAAAATTTCAGATAAAATGCAGAAAAAATGGTATAATTGCCACAGTAGACCTATTTTATAAGAGGAGCGCTAAATGATAACAATCAGGTAAGTAATTTTTTTTTCTTTTTCAAAGTTTTTTTTATTTATTACAATATTTTTTACAAAATATTAATGAAATAGTTTTACAAATTTAATGAAATTATCAGAGAAAAAAAGTTATAATTCTTGTCTTTTTGGTGCCCTAACAAAAATTTCCCTTATTAATAACTCAACATTCATACTCAATAAGAGCTAAGAAAACGGGAGAGGTGATTATCAACGCTCCTATCGTTATTCGCAACTCAACTTGCAGCTCCAATATAAACACAACAGTGGAAAACATAGGAAGGTTTTCTCTGCTTCCCTAGTATAGCCATTCTTATCTTTTATCGCAGCTCCAACATAAACGCACCCTAATTCAAGTCCCTCGAAGTTTTACCAACAGATTTGTGCAAGAATCTCATTTCTGCTGCTGAATCCCTGTCAAGCATCCTACACTCAATTATTCTTTGAAATTCTATCTTGTTGAAAAAATGAGCATCATCTTGAAGTTTCTTGTCACCAGCATGAAATTTTGCAAACCAAACTTGAGGCTTCCATTCAGAGATAGCACCTTTCCCAAACATGAAACATATTATTTAAGCAGTTTCATTAGCTTTGAAGCCAAATTAGTACTCATAGAGCTAAATCAACCAAATACGAGATTCCACAGGGATCATTTCAAATAGAGCTTTAGAACGTTGGCTAACTCTTCCAGTGTTATGGCCTCCTCAGCAATATTCTTTTCTTCCAATGAGACCACTCTTTTGCAGCTCTTCTCCATGTGCTCACATCCAGGAATTGGTCAGCCTTTACATCGTCCAGCCTTTTGCATTGCAGCCTGGGCCTGCCTCTTCCTCTTTCTTCATTTGGATTATATAAGCAGTATTTGCTTTGGAAGTCTTTTGAAATTCATACGATGTACATGACCCAACCATTTTATTCTCCCCTTTTTTATATAAGAATCTGTATCAGGATTAGGTTTCAAAAAGGTCATTAGGTTTATTGTTTTATTCTTATGCGAAAACTATTACTTTCTTTGGTTGGGCCATACATTCTCCTATTAATCTTTCTCTCCATGTATTCGGTTGTTTCGCAGTTAGGTTGGCTAGATAATAAAAAAAATCCCTCTTTTCATACAGTGTCAACATTTGTATTTACATATAATAAATAAAAGCAATTTCAAATTTTATTCAATGATGAAAACAGTAAAATCAGAATGAATAACACAAATTAAAAAAAGGACAGGACTCTTTGAATGACCTGGAATCATCACACTAAGGGAATAGTGATTAAATATTAAAAATGGTCATTTATGTTTCCCTAACTAAGGCCAAGTAAAAAAAATTCTTGAGATTCCACTAAGTCAACATATTCTGGTAATATCTTTTGCAAGATCCCTTCTCAAAATGAGATGTCTAGATAACATCTTTCAATTTGCTAATAAGATAATTAGGATTGAATAATTAAGTGCCACTTCTATTGAGATTATTTTATTTGAAAACTAGTTTCGAATGCTAAACATTCATCTTCAGTTCTTCGAGGTAACTAAAACTAAAAAATAAAATAATCATAATAATAATAAAATATTATATAATAATAATAATAATATTATAATAATAATAAAATAATCTCAATAGAAGTGGCACTTAATTAATCAATCCTAATTGTATTGATCCTTCTATATCATCAAGCGTACCTCAAGTAATAAGATAATGTTTAAGTCAGAGCTTATTGGCTTAAACTTTCCAACCTATATATCCCTACACATAGAACAGCTTCTTCCTTTGAAAAATCCTGTATCATTCTTTGGTATCTCCTTTTGAAATTTACTACTCATCTCTGTACATGAAGTTTTATTCTTACTTCCTTTAAACAACATTTATTCCCTCACCTTCTTGATATTAAATTTCCAGCAGATATGTACGTGTATATAGATAAATGTGCGTATGTTTTTTCATTGTTCAACATATTTCTTTTTTTCTTATAATTTATTTTGAAAAAAAAAACTATTGTGTTTATTTTTTATCAGTTAGCCAGAAAAATTTACCAATTATTATCTATTACTGTTATTATGTGTGTATTGCTAGTGTTAACATAAATAAACAATAATGTTTATTTTTCATATCTTTTCATTTCAAGATATGGATTTTATTTTAAACAATTATTTTAACACACAATTGGCAAGTATTTGCGGCCTGCTTCCAAATGAAGACGGGACATGATTATCTTCAGCAACACCTGCACAGGATTGGAGTTGTATAGAGCCCAGAATATCTTCTGTGCCAAAAAGATCAAATGCATGAACTGCATATACCAGTGTGCCCGGCTTTGGCTGTTGCATATTTTGACAGACATTGTATTGGGCTGCCAGAGGCCAAATGACCACGTTCTCAATGTTTTAGGCAATTAAAAAAAATTAAAATAAATTTTAATCAAATATAGTGTAAAATAATTCATAATTATACATCCTTAAATTCATATTATATAAATAAGTAAACATTTTTAAATAATAAAATCTATATTTACAATTATGTCTAAGCATATTATTATTATTTTTTTAATAATTAATCTATGGCCAGGCAGCAATAGCATACTTTCTCCATAAAAATATTTTCATGATATTTTATATTAAGAATATTTTTTCTTGTATCATATGTAAAATATAAAATTTCAAAAATAAAATTTAATTTAATAAATGTAAAATTAATACCTATAGTTATTTATAAGTGATTATAAATTTACACATAAGATAAAACATTATATACATAACATTGTTGAAAAACAAATAGATCCAATAGTTTGCATCTAATAGTCTACCAGGTATGCAAGTTTAAAATGTCGTTTTAATTCCAATAGAATGCGCTCTTAGCCTATTGAAGGATTTGCTTATCTCTAAACGCTATTTTGTTTGTTAGTCATTTGTTTACAAAAGTCAGTTGTTTTTAAGTCGTTTACGTGGACGTATCATACCTTTCTTTGGTGTTAAAAATGTCTAATTTTAAGCCAAATAAAGAGCATTTGCGGCATGTCATGATTTTTCTTATTTAATCGAAAGAAAAAAGGCATCTGAATGTCATTGAATTCTTGTTGAGACTTATGGCGATGTTGCTCCAACCGTCAGGACATGTGAACGTTGGTTTCAAAGTTTCAAACGTGGTGATTTTGATGTTACTGATCAAAAAGGAGAAAATCAACCAAAAAAGTTTGAGGACTTCGAATTGCAATCTTTATTAGACGAAGACAATACCCAAACCCAACAAATGATGGCAGAACAGTTGAATGTCACTAGGCAAGCCATTTCCGATCGCCTGAGAGCTATGGGAAAGATTCAAAAGGTTGGAAAATGGGTTCCACATGAATTGGACGAACGACAGATGGAAAAAAACGAAAAACTGTGTGCGAAATGCTGCTTTTACGCCACGAAAGAAAGGGTTTTTTGCATCGAGTTGTAACTGGCGATGAAAAATGGATTTATTTTCAGAATCCCAAACGAAAAAAAATCATGGGTAACGCCAGGACAACCATCCACATCGAGTGCAAGACCGGATCGTTTTGGGAAGAAGACAATGCTGTGTGTGTGGTGGGATCAGAAGGGAGTAGTCTACTACGAGCTTCTCAAACCCGGCGAAACAGTCAATACCGAGCGCTACCGACAACAAATGATCAATTTGAGTCACGCATTGATCGAAAAACGCCCAGAATGGGCTCACAGGCATGCCAAAGTCATTCTTCAGCATGATAACGCTCCTGCACATTCAGCCAGATTGACTAAGGAAACGATTTCTTCGCTTGGTTGGGAACTCCTACCCCACCCGCCGTATTCACCTGACCTGGCGCCTTCTGATTATCACCTCTTCTCATCGATGGGACACTCATTGGCGGAGCAACACTTCAACAATTTCGAAAATGTACGAAAATGGCTCGATGAATGGATTTCAAATAAAGATGAAGCATTCTTTTGGAATGGTATCCATATATTGCCCGAGAGATGGGCAAAATGTGTAGAAAGCGAGGGTCAGTACTTTGAATAAAATATATTATACTTTTTTTTAAATTACTGTGTATATATTTTAAGAAATAAACGACATTTTAAACTTGCATACCTGGTACTTCATATCAATATCAATATCATTTTCAAACGATGAAAACAATAGAAGTAAGAAAATTTTACAGCCAGTTTAATCACTAAAGTATTTAATATTACTCTAAAAACTTTCAATATGCAAAAAAAAAATAAAAAAAATAATAAATGAAAATAATAATGATAATAAGCTTTATAATGCCATGCAGTAGAAGTAGACAGATTGCCACATAAAGAAAGAGGAAGAGTGAAATAATAAAAAGAAATAGATGTTAAGCAAGCAAGAACATTTACCTGTGGGTCCAGCGCTAACGCCATCCTTGAGCAAACCCTCCGTCAAATGTTTGATTAGGCGATGGCGCCTAATCGGCGTACCAAGGATTTCTACATGATAACATATACTGACAACACTGACAACTCTCTCGCTAAGCCAACTTTTGTCATCTGTTTACTGACTTCTATAAATATATCTAAGGGTCTATATATTTATAATAATAAATAATAATTCAAAGTATATATATATTTGAGGATGAATAAATAACTAATATCATTAATATAAGACCCATAAAAATGGTAGAACTGAATATATCATATCATAAAATATATATTAAAAAAAATCAAAGTTTACTGATACAGTTAGGATTGATGATTTATTTGCACTTTTATTGGATTTATTTGAAGACTAGTTTCAAACATGAAAAATTCATCATCAGTTCTACTAGGAGGCAAAATGAAAAAGGACTACTAAATAAATATTAAAACTATTATAAAACATTATCCTCAAGGACAACCATGGCGGAAGTTATCCTTTGGATAGCTTAAATACTTTTAAATATTTCAACATATTATCCTTAAGGATGAAAAACTAATAAAATCGTTAAATTCCGCCATCTTAAAACAGCATCCTTAAGGACGAAAACTAATTCTAATTCTGAAATGAGAGTGGCCAAGGAAGTCCTTCGGCCTCAAAAAATCATCGGATTCAGGCAGATCTGTAAAACAGTGTCTACAAACAAGTCTTCGAATAAATCCAATAAAAGTGTAAATAAATCATCAATCCTAATTGTATTGATCCTTCTATATAACATCAGTGCAAGTGACAAAAATCAATGATATTTTATTATAAAGTATTTAAATTTGAGAATTAAAAATGAGGATTTCTTAACAGATTGCATAAGCAATACTTTTTCTAATTTTAGGTAATCTATACAATTATATAAAAGGACAAGCCATTTTTGTTTGTGATTACTAACCACGAAAACTCCTGAACCAATCTGTACCAAATTTTAACATATCATCTTCATAGTTCAAGGAAGGTTTAGCAATACTAAAGTTTACTGATATCATTATAATTTAAATGTACAGTGTTTAGTGGTAAAAACGAGGGTTGCCACACTGTCATAAACTTTTGAGGATAGAAATTAAAATCCAACCAAATGAAATCGATATAATTATTTCCACGCACTGAATTTGATGATCTAATCAAAATATGGATCACTTGCTTTTTTACATTTTGCATAAAAATTAATTCATGAGCCTTTGGTTATAAGCACTGATAATGCAGTTCATTATCCGCAAGAGTTTCTTAATAGTCTTTGTTTACTGGATTACCAACCCATACATTGGAATTAAAAATTGGATGTCAAATTACACTCTTATGTAGTCTTCAACCACCTAATCTTTTCAATTTTAGCCAGGTTAAAAATTATTGCTATGTGTGAAAGTAACGTTAAAAAAATATTGCTCTATTGCATACTTAAATATAATATTTTTATTAATAAACAAATAAAACTTCTTTATTGATTAAAATTATCTAAGTTATTTCTTTATATGAGTGAGCGAAGCCGCAACGGGGGACAACACTATATTTATAAGCAACTACAATAATCATTCTTTCATATTTAGTAAAAATCATTTTACAGAAGTATTAATATGTTTGACAAAGAGTGTTAAGGTAAAATTTTCTAGAGTTATCCTACCTCACAAGTTTTGTAATGCTATCTCTTTGGCTGGCTCTTTGGATTGCTATACCGATGGCTCCCTAACCAAGAAAGGTTCAGGAGCAGGAATTTGGAGAGCAAGCGACAACAAGAGCACTTCTCTCCCCCTGGGAAGTATACCTCGGTATTTCAGGCTGAGGTAATGGCAATCTGTTGCTGTGCACAACAACTAATAGAAGATAGAACACAGAACAGAACCATTAAGATTTACTCAGACAGTCAAGCTGCCCTGGGGGCTCTGAGGAATACTATAACCAGATCCAAGCTTGTCGAGGACTGTAAATTAAGCCTCAACAGGCTAGCTGTTGATAACAGAATCTGGATAGAATGGGTGAAAGGACACTCGAACATAACAGGTAATGAGAAGGCGGACGAACTGGCCAGACAGGGTTCCTACTGCTCCCGAGCCTGTCTGTGGTATAGCCTGGAGCCTTGCGAAAAGTGAAATTGCAAGGCTCTATGACAGAATCACCTCTCAAAACTGGCAAACAGAACAACTGAGACAGTCAAAACTGTTTCTGGGAGGGCACTGCAAGAAAAGAAGCACACAACTTCTTAATCTTGACAGAGTTAAGCTCAAATACCTGACAGAAATGTATACAGGGCATTGCAGACTAAACAAACATCTCTGCATAATGAAAATCAAGACCTCACCGATTTGCAGATTCTGCAATAGGGAGGATGAGACGCCTTACCACATTATATGCAAATGCGATATGTTGGCGAGGAGAAGGTTTCTTCACTTTGGGGAAGAAATCATCCTAAATCCTAGTGTGGAAATAGACCCTCCCTATCAGTATTATAGGGTACATGAAAACACTAGGACTGTACTAACAATGGTACAGTATAAACGGCATAGGCACAATGAGCCATTGGGCTGAGGTGCCACAAAAGCCGGGAAAAAAAAAAAAAAAAAAAAAAAAAAAAAAAAAAAATGCTATCTCTTTAAAAACTTCAATAAAATGTAAATAATTAATTTTTTTTTTTTTAAATATTGTTTCAATTTAGTGATAGAATGGTATTGTTTTATGAGTTTAAACTTCGTTGGAACAGTGCCCAAACAGCCAGAAACATTAACGAAGTCTGGGGTGATGGCAATGGGAGTGATTGCACGATTAGAAGGTGGTTAATAAAATTTAAGGGGGGAGATTTCAGCCTTGAATAAGTAAAAAGGAAGGTCGTGGAAGAACTTCGTTCCCTTGATATAAAGTTCAGCGGGCATTTGTTGTAGAAAACAAAAGAACAACTGTTCAAGAACTTGTAGAGAATATCTCAGGTCAGCAAATAGACTATTTCCGAGCACCTCGAAGGCAATCAAAAAGGAAAAAAGCTCAAAACTTGATAGGTCCTATCCTGTTACATGACAATGCCCCATATCACAAACGACATCACGAAAATTGTTTCAGCTCGGATTATAAAATTCTCCCTCAGACCTCTCTCCAACCCACAACTATTTTACTGGACATCTAGATCACTTTTTAAGAGATAACAAATTTCAAAATCAAAAGTCAAAAGAAAATTATATAAAACAGAAAAATTTGTTATTATTAAATTATTAAATCGTTGACAGAAATGCATTACCTAACTTTTTTTTTCAAACCATAAACCTGCATTCGAGAACCGACTTAAAAACATCAGAGTTCTTGAGGAGGAGAGAACAAGGCATCGTCGTGGAGGGTGGACGTAAGAGAGAAGACTGCAGTAGTCAGAGTGAATGAAGTATTATTGGAAGACAAGAAAGAATGAGCAGGTGATAAGAAGAAAAACACGATATCTGTTAGCCGGTTCACGATTTAAAAAAATAAATAAATAAAAAATGAAATTAATACCCAGACAAACAAATATTATTATGCTTAGTATCTTTTTTTTTTTTTTTTTTTTTTTTTTTTACATTTATATTGTACATTTCTGTCTTTTTATTTACAATTTTTTATGCGTGTAATATAAAAATACATTATCATTATTCGAAAAAATAATTGTAATTAGTGAACTGAAAATTCTGCTCAATTCATGTCTAGTAATTACTCATTAGCATTAGTGTTCATTAAAGTTCATATAATAAAACCATTTTTCAAAAATTATTTTTGAAATTATTGTTAAAAATATAAATGGCTTGATGAATGGATTATTTAAATAAAAATAAATTTTTATGCGTTATAAATAAGCCTACATTATAGGTTCCAAAATAGAAAAGAAAAAAATAATCAATTAATTAATTAAATAAAAACATATCAACTAAAATAATCCACATTTTCAATTGCCCAAATTAATTAAGTACAACTTAGAAAAAAATCAAGTTCCTTTCAACACTAAAGTAGATTCTTGAATACATATATTTCTATAAATAAATGTATGATGTTTGTAAAAATAATAACTTGAAATGTATCAAATAATTAATAAACGATAAATATCATAATGTAAAAAACACAAAATGAGAATGAAAATTGCAACATAAAATTATTTACTTTAACATATAATAAATGAATAATGAAAACACAAAAGTAACAGTTAAATTTCTATAACTTGAACTGTCATTCATTCTCACCCTCCCTATTCTCCAGACTTCTTCTAGCATAAATACTATTCTTTAGCAACCTGGACGATTTTTAAAAGATAAAAAAATTCATAATTAATTTTCGACAGTAGATGCGTTTTTAGAATTAGTCAATAGCTAAAAATTTATTTTAAAGACATAAATTTGCATTATTGGAAATTAATGCTATCTTCGATAACATACCCAAAAGGACGTTTGAAGCTAGTTTAGCCCCAAAATAAAAAAATAAATAAAAATATCACCATTTAATTTCTTTTAGACATGGATGTAACGTAAATTTACATTATCAGTATGTGCATGTAATAATCTATAATTAAATAAATAATTTAATGTACAAGTTAATAATTTTGTAGATATGAGATATGAAGCTTTGGTATTTGTTTTTATTTTATCAATCAACTATTTTATTGAAGGAGATTTAATTATTATTTCTTTTAGAGGCATAACTCCTATTAATCTTTAATTATCTTCGACATGTTTCGGAGTACATTGCTCCATCTTCAGGATAACTGTGATTGAACTCAATTTGATGGTCAGTAAGGACATGCACAAATGACTATGTGAAAGAAATCACAGTTATCTAAGATAATTGAAGATTAATAGGAGTTATGCCTTTAAAAGAAATAATAGTTTTTATTTTATTTATAAAAATAATATATTATTATCAACCGTGATAATAATTCTTATCAAGATTATTTCAAAGAACTTTTAAACTCGTTATATAGAAATTCAACTGTTATAAGTCTGCTGATGACAACAATAACCAATAACCTCATAAAGAAGACAAATATCCCCAACTAAACACCAAATTAAAGAGGAATTGTCAACTTGCATGTAATCTTTAAAAAAAAAAAAAAAAAAAAAAAAAAAAAAAAAAAAAAAAAAAAAAAAAAAAAAAAAAAAAAAAAAAATCTAATACTTTGTTCCCAAATAAGTAATTTATTAATAAGATGAAATACTTTTTAAAATAAAAAAAGTTTACGAATACACTTAAATGATAAAAAGTTAACTAACTTGATAAAAAAAAAAAAAAAAAAAAAAAAAAAAAAAAAAAAAAAAAAAAAAAAAAAAAAAAAAAAAATTGATGAAATTTCAGGATTACAATAAACAAGAATATCGTAGAGTGATAATGGTAACAGAAACACATATATAATAAGAATAGGTTCACAACATACATTATATAGGTCTTATATATTAATGATATCAGTATATCTTCATACAGAGGGCCATTAAAATTCATAAAAACATTAAGTATCATCCATAGAGAGAAAAATATACAGGATAAAGAGATGAGAGAACAATGAAAATGCGATAGAATCTTAACCGATTTAAATAAACAGAGCAATAGAAAAGATAAAATAACTTCCAGTAAGGAAAGTCTAAATTTTTCCAACGTGATATATAATAATATGCTAATGCTATCAATCCAAATCAACGTTACGATACGAGACAACTGTGTGAAATAAAATATAATTCCAGCTATTTAATTATGAACTATACTAAAGATTTTTCTAAATTAAAAGATGCCTATTTATTATATATTTTAAAAAAAACTAAGCTCGAAAATATATATTTACAATTATGACAGATCTAAGAGCCACCCCTTTTAGAAATTAACTATATGGAGTTATACGGCCTAGGAACATTTCAAAATCTTAGATGACTACACAAAAGAATACTGAAATACACTAAGAAATAAGAAAAAATATATATATATATAGTGCAATATTGATAATTCTGTGGATTTAAGAGTTTGGCACTTTCAGTAATCCAATGCCCTCGGATGATAAAAAAGTTAATTTAACTTTCTCATAGTCTCTTTTGTTCCCAACAAATGTGAAGTAGATTTTAGCCTGATCAACAAGAATTAAGTTAAACACAGGCCAGTTTATTTCTAACAGATAAATCCACAGTCAACTTTGTTCCACGGATGAAAATTAAGCTGGACACACAATAGATTGACAAAAACATACACAGAATGAGAGTGAATAGTCCAGTAAATATCAAGAGATGATTCCCATTCTCTCTTTGTTTAGTCTCTATGCTAGTCGTTAGTCTTAACGCTCCAATGTGAGTTCTGATAACGCCTACAATGATGACTAGGTTGTTTTGGTATTGAAAAGTTTATAGCAATATGATTAATAAAACTTATATAGCTGTGTAGATAGTAAAAGGATCAATTGATGAGGGAAAAAAAAAATTCCAACCCACCCTATCAAAACCCTAATTCGCAAGATCAACCCTGACGCAATCCTCTCACCAACACCTCAGGCTAGCCTTCGGAAGTTTACCCAACGGCTCAAAACTGATTACATTTTTGGAATTTGATCACTATTTGATCCAACAACTTTACTTAGCCACATTAACTGTCGTGCTGCTATTGCCTGAATTAAACTTACCAGTTAAAGCTTCCATAATTCCACAGTGTGGAGCCTTCTAAATTCTTCTGTATGTTCATTTCTTTTGGGGCTAAATATTCTATGCAATACTTTATTTTCAAAAATTTTAAGGCATTGTTCTTCCATCAATGTGAGCGGCCATGTTTTCCATTCATAAAGAACTGTTGGTAATATCACTGTCTTATATATCCTATTTTTTTAATTTCTGGAGAGTAAGCACAAACTGAGTAGTTTTGTGACTGAAAAACAACAAGCATTTCCGCTTTTAATCTTGCCTTTATTTCATTTCTTCTAGGTACTGTAGAACCTAGATATTTAAATTGCTCAACTTATTCAAATTTAATCCCAGAAATAATTACATCACTAAAATTTTTACCGTTTCTACTGCTAACCATACATTTTGATTTATCGATATTAATTACCAGACCAATTTCGTTATCGTCTTTAATAAGCAATGCGTTTAATTTAATAGTTTTATAATCTTCACTTAACACTACCAAATCATCAGCGTGACTAAGAACTGGAATTTTAACACCCATTTCTAGCCCTTTTCCTGTACACTTTACATTCCTTTCTTAGTACACTTTACTTTCCTGACTGAATTCTAGTGCTAAGTTAAATAATAATGGAGAAAGAGAATATCATAATGAGGAATATATGTACATAAAGAATATGTAAAAATATCATTTTTTTTTTCCCCCTTCCTTTTGATACTCTTAATACTCAATAGTCCGATCTCTTATGTGTGGGATTATCAAGATATCACTGTATTCATTAAAGTCCAAATAAGGAGAATGATAAACAAGATCAGAAAAATGATTAAATAACAACAAAATTAGAAGGTAGAATTAAATAAATACCACTTCTTCTAAGAATGATGGAATTGTGAAAAAGTAATTAAAAAAATATCTAACAAAACCCTCAGATTATGATATATTTTAAGTAAAATAAATTATAACAGAGATTTAAAACAATGATGTTTAAAGGCGTCAGGTCAGTAAACAAATGACAAAATTTAAAATTAATATTTACAAAAAAAAAAAAAAATTAATAATAATAAAAATGCAAATACTAAACAATATAGTTTTTTTTTTTAAACTACTCATTTAACACAGCTAAAATCTAAAATCAAAATGCAGAAACTAATAGCAAATAGAAGATAACTAAAGGTCTATCCAAGTGTAATTATTAAATCAAAATAATTTATTTAAATTTACTACATGTAATATATATTATGAAAATTATACTTTTGCTCTATATAAAAAAAAATCTTAAATAGTATATCAAATTTTAATTGTTTTATACAATAATATTTCAAATTTGATAATAATGCTGATTCAAAATTTGTCAACCCTTTCCTGTAATAGCACTTCTGGATTTTTCTGCTTGAATGAGTTGCTCAATAAACTCTGAGGGTTGGCAACAGTGGCATTGCTAGGTAAAACCTAACATAACCTATAAGAATTTTAACAGTTTTGAGGGGTTTTTTCTATTTGAAACACTTTTTGTCATATGGAGGCTATCTGTACTGTTTACATACATATATCACTTAAATATCAAATGGAGTTATGTCGGGAACATTTTCATTGAATATTACTAATGACGTATAACATGGATTGTCAAGACAAGTATGTATCACTCAACTTACTTCCACTTTTGGTAATGAAGCCAAATCCCTCAACATTATAAATTGATGGTTTAATGAATTTAATTGAGATTGTACCTTGCTCACTGACTAATCTTGAGAAGTTCGCCCAAAATCATTAGTTATATCAAAAAATATTGATGTTGTGCGTGAATTGATAATGCAAGATTGACACATGACATATCGAGAGATTCAGGTATTTCTGTGTATTAGCATGAATATCGCATAAAGAATATTGTATGAATATTTGGCTACAATAAAAAAATTTTTGTGCTGGATACAACATAATTTGACAATTGTTAAAAAATATGAATGCATAATAAAATGGTGCAAAGAAATATTTAAAAAAAATTAATTATAGCTCATAGATTACTGTTCATAACCTCTTCAAAGGTGATGAGTCATGGATACACGCATATGAGCCAGAAAGTAAATCGCAGTCGACTGCGTGGTTCTTTCAAAGAGAACCTTACTCAACAAAAGTTGTTCTTAAAAGAAGCACTGTTCCACTCAAGAAACGTTAATCTTTTGATCATGAATGAAACACAATCATTGATTTACCAAAAATCTTCTGACAAAACTTAATTTTTAACTTGTCAAAACATCAAATTAATGGATCACCCACTATATGGTTACGATTTGGTACCTTTTTGTTCACCAACATATAATAAACTGTGTGGGCAAAGATTATGGATGCCAGAAAAAGAGGTTAATGTGTTTTGGAAGTACAGTGGTTGCCGCTTAATCCGTCGTCAGATAATCCATTTTTTCGGATATCCTGTTGAAAAATTATAGGACGGAACCAAATGGTCTTTTACAGTATATTTTTATTGGATAATCTGTTATTTCTGAGGACATTTTTTTTTTTTTTTTTTTTTTCAGTGAAATGCGATGACAAATATGTTTTTCTTCCAGCTTTTGTTCAGTCTAGGTATACTATTGAAGAAATAATCCTGTTTATACATTTCATCATATTCTATGAATCAATAGTGGATGTAATAGACGAAGGGAAGGGATCCAGCAACGAGATAGCCAAAAAAAATAAGTTTGTAGGTATTGACGCCATCAATATGACTCATCGAGTCTGGACAAATGTTTCTCCGATTTGCATTGTTAATTCCTTCAGAAAATCAGGAATGAAGGAAAATGAAAAATGAAAAGGATGTCCACTACAACTTGAGCCGGAAGTAGAAAGAAAATCATGATGAGAACATGGCTTTTTTCATTAAGAGGGTGGATTTCGATAATGATTTACAAGGGCACCATATGATGGTTGACTCGGAAATTGTCAACGCTGTAATGGAATCTACATGATCATTTGACACATCAGCACAGTTTCCGGATGAAGATGACGAGGTCGAAGAGGAACAAAGGGTGGCAGTAACAAGACAGGAGGTTCTACGTGCGGTAAGTTTTTTGAGGAGTGTCATCGTGGAAAAAGAGGTGAGCAAATCACATTTCACCAATTGACTCTGCCTTGAATTAGATTTAAGTTAGAATCCTTCCTCAAAAACAAAAACAATATCACGGACTTTTTAAAAAAAACAACAACTGATTTTAACATAAATTGCATAGATATAATAAATTTGTTTGTGTATATGTATAAATATGTCTGCTTATGATTAGTTAAATATGTTTAAATAAATTAGACAATGTTCATTTAAAAATTTACCCTCAATTTCTCATCTTTTGTTTAATCCGTTTTTCGGATAATCTGTTGAATTTCATCCTGACCCGACTGGATTAAGCGGCAGAACTGTAATACATCCGGAGCAAGATGACAAGGTTCTATAATAAATAGCTTGAGCGGATGCAAAAAAATATTGATACATCAAGGAAAATATTTCAGAAAACAATGAAACCATTATCAATGACAAATTACTGTGATTTCATAACTAGTCTCTACACTTATCGAGCAACATATAAGACCATATGCTCATGTAATACGTTCCGATATTTTCAAGGTAGAGGACCAAGATCACCATCAAATTAACAACAATATCTTGATCAGCAAAAATGTTTAATGGCTTTGAATGCCAGAAACTCAAGAAAATGGAAAGATTCAACTTTCAAAAATCAAAGGGAAAAATACAGGAAAAAAATAACTGATTTTTTCAAACAATACTGTGTCCGAGTGTACACAAAGTTTTAAAAATTTATAGAGGTTCATAATTTCTAATTTTTTTGAGTCCATTATATGAAAGTACATACACTTTAATGAGATGCTATAGAGATATTATTTTTCTCTATGAAAACCAATTTTTCACAGGAACTTCAAATAGACCCAGGTTTCAGTCGCAGGGGAATGATTATGAGGGTTTCTTATGGCATTCATTACATGGGACTTGATTCCTATTATTGTAATTGATAACCCAATTATTCTGTTTGATTAATCTGATAGAATTTCACATTCATCTCAATCCTTTTGAAAGGAGTAATAGTAACAAGATTTTTCAATTTTAGTGGCTAATATCAGTTATAAATAAATTTTAAAAAAACTTAAACGGTTCGAACATTCTTGATTGTAAGAAGTAAACAAATCATTCAAGAATATTATGAGACTAGTACAGGAAAGGGTTACATTTGAATCTATATGAAAAATTTAAAATTCTATAGATATATGAAAATAAATAAAATCAAATAATTTAGCATTGGTTAATTTAAATGAATAAAGTTATGTAAAAAACCACTATCCAGAAATGTTATGAAAATTAAAATTAATTTTTCATTTAATCTAATATAAAGACGTATAAAAAAAAAAAATTATAAAAGGGAAAGATTAGGAGGTTACCAAAAATAGACAATATTACTGAATAAATTATTTACACAAAATATAATTTAATTTTTTCCTTTTAGACAAATTAATTAATTCCAAATAACTTCAAAGGGGAAACCATCACCCCACAGACACACAGCAACAAATAGCCACAATACAGCAAAATAATAATAAGGTTATGTCCAAAATAAAAGCACTGAGTATATTTCAGCCAAGATAAGCACAAGACGAGTGGTTAATGAGACATAAAGTACAAAGTATAAACTCCACAGTGGAAAAGAAAAAAAAAGTGATTGACACAATGAAAATGCACACTGGATGGACAATATGAATCACTTACCATTTGCATTAGTGTCCATCGGCTCCGGGACAGTCTCCGTGGGGGGCGCTGCAGGAGGTAAGGCACTCGTGTCTTCGCTTCCAGTAGCGCAGCTCACGAACATTATCCTACCTATTGTTCCCTCGTCGGTTTCAGACTTCTTAGTCTCATTCTTGTTCTCCTCATTAATTTCTTGTTCCTCGTTCTTATTGTCCTCTACCACACCGTTCTGCTCATTTTTATTAGGATCGTTGTTTCCTTCGACGGGTTCTTCATGGTTGACAGGGACATCGACATCTGTGTGAGGATAATCACTTTCGCAAG
The DNA here is from genome assembly GCA_003667255.2 of Euschistus heros. Lineage (NCBI taxonomy): Eukaryota > Metazoa > Arthropoda > Insecta > Hemiptera > Pentatomidae > Euschistus > Euschistus heros. The sequence goes on along the minus strand of RCWM02000468.1, from coordinate 640,218 downwards.
CCCCTGAAATATATAATATTTATTATAGAAAATTAAATAGAGATATTCTCTTTAAACATTTACTGACTAAAAATTAAAGTATAGATCGGGATTACAAAGCTGGTTTCTCATAGCATTGGCTACTGAGGAAAATGCATTACATCCTAAGCTAACATGGTGTGCATTGTCTCTTTTTAAGCAGAGTAACTAATCGTAAGAAAATCAGCTCCAATTCTATATACAGAGAAACCCCGTTATATTGACCCCCAATAAACCGGCCCTTTTTTGTGCTAGAAACCCTCTCAATAATCCGACATTTTGAAACATCTCTCCTCGCATAAACCGACTATTTCTGAGATAATAAAGATCCATTGTTTCCAGGATGGAACCTCATTTTTCCGATAAGTAATTTGTAAATATTTTCGTAGAAAGATGATTCACTGTTCTCTCCTGGTCGTTTGAAAAAAACAGTTTGATCTTAACTTCCACAGTGTTAACATCAGACAAAGTGTTACGAGTGTTAAGATATCTAAAAAAAGGAAATCTTGTACTGTCGTGGAAAAACTAGAGGCCCTTAAAAAAAAATAAATCTCTAAGTAGCTAGAGATTTAGGAATATGCGTTACTACTATACAGGACTGGAAAAAAATCAAGATCAATTAGTTTCTTTTAGTGCGTTTTCAGATGACCCAAAAAATAAACAGACTGAGAAAACTTGCAACAGAGGTAATGGATGAAGTGGTTTGGTTATGGTTTTGCCTGGAAATCAAATCAATTATGTATTAGTCATTGTAAATCTTTGTGTTTCTTTTTTTCATTATATGTATTTTGTATACGTGCGTATTCATGTATTTAAAAATTTAGTTTTTATGTTTTATTTGTACTATATAATTTGATGTTTTGTATTCTAATTTTTATTTTTCATTCACCTCTGAACATAAGTAAGTCTAATTCACCAGTGTGACAGACTCCGTTTAATCCGACCTTTTTATGGGACCGACCTCACCCCTAGTCCCATACAGGTCGATATAACGGGGTCCCACTGTATTTCAATCTGCAGTAGTGTGATGATATGAATTCACTTTAACAAGATATCACATTCACATAGAATAAGATAAGCAGTTTTATCCTCTGTTCCAAAGAATCTGCAGGTTGGGGATTCCTCTATTTTCATCTGGTGTATACATTTAAGCCTGCAGTGACCAGTATGTAATTCTGTAAGGATCTCAGATTGTACTAGCCTTAATACATAATATTCTGTATTTGCTATTAAAAATTCATTATATTTTAATAACACAAAATTCTAAAATAATAAATAACTTTTTTATCCTAATTTTATTGAGATTTAAAATTGAATTAACGATGCAAGCTAATGTGCTGGAAAGTGAGCAGTAAATTTAACATGACTTTTGGAGAAATAGTCCATTGACAGAAATCCAATCCCCATCCTATATAAGATCTCGAAGGAGCTTCTTTCCAGATTCTATGGAGGAATATATCAGGAAGGTTAAGAACTACAAAGTTTAAGTGGTTGTAAAGTTTATGGTAGCAGTTCTTTTTGACAAAAAATAAAAGGAATTTTAAAGCATACAGGACTGGTTGGTAGGAAAATTATTATTTTAATCATAAAAGAAGTAATAGTCTAGACAATAAACATATTGTAGAATGCATGAAATATATGATTATTTTTGACCCTGGGGAGTGATCTAACAGTAGGGGGAGGGGAGAAGGTCCCATTTTTGGGTTTTTCGATTATATCTCGAAAACGGTGGATTCCAGAAAAATATGTTTCAAATACAAATTAAAGCTAATTAAATTTCCTATAAAATTAATTCCATACATATTCATCAAAATTCGAACCGCTTTTGTGATGTACATTATTGAAAATCGATAATTTTCGCAAAAGAATAATTTTTACATTACTTTTTGTCAAATATTTACTTCTAGTGCCTTCCAAGATCGTTTCTCGGAAAAAATGACAGAATCAAAGTTGTAGAGCATTAAATTAACTTTAATTTTATATATACATTTCTGGCACTGGAAGCACATGTTTGACAAAAAGTGAGGTAAACATTTTTTTCTTCTTCAAAAATTATCGATATTTAATAACGTATATTTGGAAAACCGTTGAAAGTTCGACAAATATGTATAGCAACAATTTTATAGGAAATTTAATTAGCTTTAATTCTGCTCTGTAGCATATCTTCCTAGAGTACACCATTTACAAAATATAATCGAAAAACCCAAAAACGGAACATTTTCCCCTCTCCCCTGACAGTTAGCTCACCCCCCAGGGGCGGGAAGTTTTATTATATTTACCTTCTCACTATTCCTAACGAAGCTATATTTCAAGCACTCTAAACCCCTCATTTCAGCACTCATTGACTGGACTATAATGAAAAATAAAATGAAATAAGACTAACCTGGAACGCTAGCAATACAGAGGAGATGAGACGGACAGACACTAAAAGCCTCTAGGATATCAGCTGGGTTGTTGGCATCTATGACAGTAACGTAGCTGATCGACCTAGTGCTCGTGCATATCCAAACCAACGAGGAAAGTTGTTCCTGGCTTTCCATTCTCTGCTTCTCCCCCTCCTATAAGGAAAAATTGTGTTATATCCTTCCGTTAAAGTTAAACGCTTTCAACAATAAATTTGATAGAAAAGACATTCCTGCTATATATATTATAAATTTCATTAGTTGTATAATTAATCATAAATGAAGTTATTGTAGACGTTTGCTTGAATTAGTAAAATATTATTTTCTTCAGTTTCCATAATAACAAAGATACTATTTATTAAAAGATGTAATATATCAAATTTATCAGTAAAATAAAATTTAAAAAAAAATAGATTAAAAAACTAGAAAAACACTCTTTTATAGCAAACCTAACTAAAAAACTAAGGGTGGTGAAAAATTTGCAGCAGTCAGACATTTTAACTTTTTGATATCAAGGTTCGAAGCTAATTTCCCTGTACTGTTTGTGATTTGTTTACATTTTTAACACTGTTTATCCAAAATCAACCAACAATTTGTTTTTTGTTTTTTTTACATATTTCAGAGTTAGAATGGGCAAATTTTTACTTTTAAAATCCTATCTTGCAGAAAATTGAATGATCTACAACAAACATGACCAATACTAACTTTTTAAAGTCGGCAAAATTCTTCGATGTTTGCCAATCGATTGTGGCTAAATGCCTAAATCAAATTCAGCTTAAGGGATGTCTTTAGATGCAAAATTTAATAAACTTTAATTTTGTAAATAAAACATTTTGCTATTGAAAGCACTTTCCTATATGTTTTTTTCCAAAATCTGAAAGAAGTTAAAAAAGCTTGGGTATTTTTGCCCCCCCCCCCACAAACATTTTCCCGTTATAAAATTTACTTTCGTTTTTTAAATTTTATTCTCAGGACCCATCTAGGCCTTATAAAAATGTAAAACCTGCAACTTCACCTTTTAAAAGGCAGACCCCCCCATTTTGGGGGTAATTTAGTTAGACTAAGTGAGAAAATTATAACAAAGTTGTGAAATTATTATATTGTCATTGGTCCTTGAAACGTGTGCAAATTTCAAGTTAATCAGATAGTTGGAAATTGGTGAAAATTACGATGAAAGATTCCGTTACATACCAGGTATGCAAGTTTAAAATGTCGTTTATTTCTTAAAATATATACACAGTAATTTAAAAAAAAGTATAATATATTTTATTCAAAGTACTGACCCTCGCTTTCTACACATTTTGTCCATCTCTCGGCCAATATATGGATACCATTCCAAAAGAATGCTTCATCTTTATTTGAAATCCATTCATCGAGCCATTTTCGTACGTTATCGAAATTGTTGAAGTGTTGCTCCGCCAATGAGTGTCCCATCGATGAGAAGAGGTGATAATCAGAAGGCGCCAGGTCAGGTGAATACGGCGGGTGGGGTAGGAGTTCCCAACCAAGCGAAGAAATCGTTTCCTTAGTCAATCTGGCTGAATGTGCAGGAGCGTTATCATGCTGAAGAATGACTTTGGCGTGCCTGTGAGCCATTCTGGGCGTTTTTCGATCAATGCGTGACTCAAATTGATCATTTGTTGTCGGTAGCGCTCGGTATTGACTGTTTCGCCGGGTTTGAGAAGCTCGTAGTAGACTACTCCCTTCTGATCCCACCACACACACAGCATTGTCTTCTTCCCAAAACGATCCGGTCTTGCACTCGATGTGGATGGTTGTCCTGGCGTTACCCATGATTTTTTTCGTTTGGGATTCTGAAAATAAATCCATTTTTCATCGCCAGTTACAACTCGATGCAAAAAACCCTTTCTTTCGTGGCGTAAAAGCAGCATTTCGCACACAGTTTTTCGTTTTTTTTCCATCTGTCGTTCGTCCAATTCATGTGGAACCCATTTTCCAACCTTTTGAATCTTTCCCATAGCTCTCAGGCGATCGGAAATGGCTTGCCTAGTGACATTCAACTGTTCTGCCATCATTTGTTGGGTTTGGGTATTGTCTTCGTCTAATAAAGATTGCAATTCGAAGTCCTCAAACTTTTTTGGTCGATTTTCTCGTTTTTGATCAGTAACATCAAAATCACCACGTTTGAAACTTCGAAACCAACGTTCACATGTCCTGACGGTTGGAGCAACATCGCCATAAGTCTCAACAAGAATTCGATGACATTCAGATGCCTTTTTCTTTTGATTAAATAAGAAAATCATGACATGCCGCAAATGCTCTTTATTTGGCTTAAAATTAGATATTTTAAACACCAAAGAAAGGTATGATACGTCCACGTAAACGACTTAAAAACAACTGACTTTTGTAAACAAATGACTAACAAACAAAATAGCGTTTAGAGATAAGCAAATCCTTCAATAGGCTAAGAGCGCATTCTATTGGAATTAAAACGACATTTTAAACTTGCATACCTGGTACAGGGGATGTTAATAAAAGCATATTAAAAAATACATGATAATTATCTTTAAAAAATTTAAGGTAAATAAATAATAAGATTTAAGAATAACAAGATAATAATAAATAAAATGATTTGAGGTACATATTCAAAGACTATCCAATAAAAAACAGTGTCGAAATGTGAAATAAACAATAATATTTCAGTTAACAATAAAATATTACTTTAATATCCTTTTCCAGCTGCTCTATAGGACTAACAGGTTCACTATTAGCCATTTCGTCGACTACTGGTGGCTTATCGTAAAAAACACTTGCTCCGACAATGTCTCCACCATCTCTTGTTCTGCCGCCAGCAAGGTTAACACCAGCAGCACACCAAATCTAAAAAAGTAGAAAAAAAAAATATTAAAAAAATTAAATTAAAAAAAATTCTTTTATGTTTTACAATTAACAAGACAAAAAAAAGTTTGGACAACGAATATATTACACTGAATTAACACAGAATAATAACATAGACACCCATCATAATTTTGAATAGTTCTTAAGTACAAATGTGTAAATTCTATATCAAGGAACTACAACAAGAGGAATTTAGATCAAGAAAGCACATTATATTTTTTTTTTAATTTTTAAAGGACACATCTTTTTTGTAGTCCTAATGAAAGACATCAATGTTGTGGCAAAAACATTTAATAAAATTTCCTAAAACATTAACTAAATGTAATGTAAGTGTATAATGGTCTTAAGCTGTGAGAATAACACAAAAATCATAACATTACAAGAATTGAAAAAAAAAAAGTTTTAAAATTCTGTTTCTTGTGGAATTAATTTTTTTAAAAATGATTTAACCATTGTTTAGGATTCTTATATTTATCTATGTTACACAAGAAACTGAATTTTTAAAACGTTTTCTTCAATACCTGTAATGTTGTCATTTTCGAGATACCTGATTTCATGGCTTAAGCGACATGTAACATAAATGTATGTTGAATGTTAACTATTATTTTTTTTTTTTTTTTTTGGGGGGGTACAGTAGTGAATTGCGATAAATAGATAAACAAAAGTTAGTTCAGTTATTATAAGGATCTCAGAATACAAATCCCCTTTATTGTAACTATTATTACTTTTTTTTCTCTCAAAACTGAAAAAAATTATAAATTTTCAGCAAGGACTTGTTAAAAAACCTGTAGAAGATGATTCCTTTATTATTAGAAGATTGAAGTCGAAGATAGGCTCAACATTTATGATCTTTCCTATGATTTTCTATAAACCTAACTCTTGTTAATTTTATTATAATAAGTGACAGCTTATTGTATCATAATAATGCAATCAGAATTATCAATCAGAAGAGAAGCTGTACCTTCATGCCATCCTCCTTTTCCATAAGAGGCCTGCAGTAGACGGGGACAGGCACAGGGACTTGAGGTGAGCCGGAAACCTTCGGAGGTGCAGCGGCTCCTTTGGCCGGCAAAGACCAGCCATATGCATGCAGCCTACCGTCATCCTTACGGACGTGGGCCTGCACAGCTCTCAACTGCTCCCTTCTCTCTGATGCTCGCCTAGCTGTACGTTGTTCTATCTTTTCACTCCTAAAAGCAGTGCAACACATTTAATAATATAAGGATACACTATAAAATACTTGTAGTATATTTAAATAATTAATATTTAATTTAATAATAACATATAATTATTATTGAATTAAAAAAATATACACGGCCAGTTTTTAAATGAAAAACTTATGTTTGACCAACAATAGATTGTTAGTCAAGCCTTCATCTAGACTACTTCACCCTGATGAAGACCTGCAAGGCAGGTCGAAACGTTGGCACGCCAAAATTTAAGTTTTTCATTTAAAAATTGGCCATGTTTATTCATCCTGACTGCACCCCTGACTATTCCATCTCCTTAGTAAAAACTCACAGTTAACAATAATCATCATCATAAAAAATAAATATACAATACACATTTAATGCCAAATGGCTAGGAACTGATAGCTACAAGAAGCCCTTCTGCTTTTTTTTGCCTCTTTGGGTGATTATTAACATACTGTTATGATCATGGGAAGTTAGTGGTGCCGAGAACAGTCTGGGCGGGCAGGTAGCCAAGTAGGGTCCAGGTCTAAACAACAATGGGCAACAATCTCTGACCCGAACAGTCTGGAATGTTCGATGAGGCAATAAATCGGCCAGCCCTAGCCTGAAGAGGCAGTCAAGGGGTAGTCTCCGGGGAGTCGTCAGTCAGTCAGTCAATGACTGTGGCGATTACTGTCCAGTGGTAGTAAACATAGTAGTGATAAGCCTATGACAGTGAATGTAGTCAAGAGTCAGTGACTTAGTGTCAGTGGTAAGCCTGTGACAATGAAATTAGTAACGTTCTCTCTGTGTGTCAGTGTTGTATATAGATTTAGAGAATCTTATGTTTATAAGTGAAATATAGAAAATAAGTTATTTAGGATAAGTATTACCTTACAATAGAAATTAGTGTAATTAGATATAGGTTAGACCTAATTGATAATTGTTATTGTTAGTTAATAACAATAAATTAAATTAAGAATTGTAAGAGTTGTATTTATTAGTTTGTAAATAAATTAGTGTTTAATATTGATTAGCCACACCCCCAGTGGCCCCTAAAATATTTTATATCTAGTCTTACATTTTTAAAAATAATATATCAAATCAAGTAAGAAAGTAACCTTTAAATAAAAAATTCTGATATAATTAGAAAATAATTCATCATTCCTTATTGTACTGGTCCTTCAATACTATCATGCAGACCTCAAGTAATTATGCGTAATCTCTCATAAAAAATAATAATTAAGTAATAATAAATATGTATAAAACATTATAGGTATTTTTTTCAATTTAAAAGCTGCTCCTATCTCACTAGGTATTTGCCATTCAATTGAAATAGATTTTTGTAAAAATATATATTTTTTAAAATTAAATTACTTCAATATTTACATTTATTATTAGAGATTAAAATATATGTCTTACCTTTAAGTATGTGAAAAAAAAATGGTTTAAATTTTATCTAAATAAACTTGTAAAACAGCTGTTTAAAAGAAAATCAAAGCTGCTTAATCTTAGTAGACTATCCACAGCCAATAAGATCTGTATTAAATAAGTCTAAGGAAACTCAGGAAATGAGAAAGCTTATGAGTTGACAAGGCTGGGCTCAAGCAGCACTAGACATGTGTCAAAGCCAATATGTTGAGACAAAATAAAAAAATCCACTTGTTACAGGGAAAACAAGAGACCGATACAATTTAAGTTGTTTCTGGGTAGCTACTGCTTCGACTTGGCAGGACCAAACTTATAATCCTTAAAGAACTATATACTATAAACTGGTCCACTGCAAGCTTACTGAACATCTATTCGTGAAGAACTTATGGAAAATCCCCATTCTTGGGTAATTATGAACCCTACAGATATTTCAATATTTGTCAAATTATTGGGACTATACTAGCAAATTAAATGGCAGCACAACAGGCCTTTAATGCCAGGTTACGAAGAATTAACAACCCCAGAATTCATCGCAAAAGTGCAGAAAAAGGTCATGGAGGATTGTCGACTAAAAGTGCGAGAGATTGCTGAAGCTGTAAGGATGTCATCTGAACCCATCTTATCCGCAAGATGGGTGCCGCAGCTCCTGACATTGGACCATAAACTCTCATGAACTGAGGTACAAATTGTAGCCACATCCACCTTATTCACTTGATTTGGCACCATCAGACTTTCATCTCTTCCCCAAGCTGAAAATTTTCCTCGGTGGACAAAGATTTCCTACGATGGAAGAACTGACAGCCGAATTGGAGAGGTATTTTGGAGGCCTGGAGGAATCTCATTTTCGAGATGGGATCAAGGCATTGGAACATTACTGGACCAAATGTATTAGTCTACAGGGAGACTATGTTGAAAAATAAAAAGTTCCACCAAGGTAAGACACTTCTTTCTAGTACATTCCGAGGATTTTTCAAACCACCCTCGTATATTAAGGTAGATATTTCAAGATAACAAATTTAGAGTAAAATAGTAAATGAACAGATGTGGACTTAACAATGCTGCTCAAAACAGTCGACTTAACATTCCATTACTGGTTTCAGGTATAACAGATACATAGTTTCAGTCTTACGTGATTTGTCACACGCACTTGCATGGATTTCACTATCTTTCCTTTCTTTCTATTTCAAGAATCTGGTAAAAAAATGTGAGGTTAATGATGACTTTTGGCTTTTTTTATATTAAGCCTTAAAGTCCTTATGTACTCCAACTAGGGCACTAAGGACAGGTGGACAACCTTTTCTAGCCAGGGTGGGAAGGTTAAGATCCATTCCATAGGTCCTCAACGAAATAAATTTCAACCCACTCAGGTGGGGTTCAAACCGACAACCTTTCCCCTTTGGAGTTTCACACCCAAGGAGGTTCCAAGTTTTGGCTGTTTAAATCTTGCAGCCAGTCTCCAGCAGTCTAGTTGCTGCGCTTTGGGCATGGTACATGGGCCAGCAGGCTCTCTGGCCACCATAGAACTATCAACTAAAAACTAGCACAGCCGAAGAATCCAACTGTCTTATTGCAACAAAGCATTATGACAAACCCAAGCGATGATGACATAAGAACTCAAAAGATTTTTCAACTTTTGTCTTTTAAAACAAATATGAACCTTTTTGTCCCCTACTATGTATTTTATAAGTATGCATGTGAAAACATAATTACTTTAAATATTTATATACCAGGTATGCAAGTTTAAAATGTCGTTTATTTCTTAAAATATATACACAGTAATTTAAAAAAAAGTATAATATATTTTATTCAAAGTACTGACCCTCGATTTCTACACATTTTGTCCATCTCTCGGGCAATATATGGATACCATTCCAAAAGAATGCTTCATCTTTATTTGAAATCCATTCATCGAGCCATTTTCGTACGTTTTCGAAATTGTTGAAGTGTTGCTCCGCCAATGAGTGTCCCATCGATGAGAAGAGGTGATAATCAGAAGGCGCCAGGTCAGGTGAATACGGCGGGTGGGGTAGGAGTTCCCAACCAAGCGAAGAAATCGTTTCCTTAGTCAATCTGGCTGAATGTGCAGGAGCGTTATCATGCTGAAGAATGACTTTGGCGTGCCTGTGAGCCCATTCTGGGCGTTTTTCGATCAATGCGTGACTCAAATTGATCATTTGTTGTCGGTAGCGCTCGGTATTGACTGTTTCGCCGGGTTTGAGAAGCTCGTAGTAGACTACTCCCTTCTGATCCCACCACACACAAAGCATTGTCTTTTTCCCAAAACGATCCGGTCTTGCACTCGATGTGGATGGTTGTCCTGGCGTTACCCATGATTTTTTTCGTTTGGGATTCTGAAAATAAATCCATTTTTCATCGCCAGTTACAACTCGATGCAAAAAACCCTTTCTTTCGTGGCGTAAAAGCAGCATTTCGCACACAGTTTTTTTTTTTTTTTTCCATCTGTCGTTCGTCCAATTCATGTGGAACCCATTTTCCAACCTTTTGAATCTTTCCCATAGCTCTCAGGCGATCGGAAATGGCTTGCCTAGTGACATTTAACTGTTCTGCCATCATTTGTTGGGTTTGGGTATTGTCTTCGTCTAATAAAGATTGCAATTCGAAGTCCTCAAACTTTTTTGGTCGATTTTCTCCTTTTTGATCAGTAACATCAAAATCACCACGTTTGAAACTTTGAAACCAACGTTCACATGTCCTGACGGTTGGAGCAACATCGCCATAAGTCTCAACAAGAATTCGATGACATTCAGATGCCTTTTTCTTTTGATTAAATAAGAAAATCATGACATGCCGCAAATGCTCTTTATTTGGCTTAAAATTAGACATTTTTAACACCAAAGAAAGGTATGATACGTCCACGTAAACGACTTAAAAACAACTGACTTTTGTAAACAAATGACTAACAAACAAAATAGCGTTTAGAGATAAGCAAATCCTTCAATAGGCTAAGAGCGCATTCTATTGGAATTAAAACGACATTTTAAACTTGCATACCTGGTATTTTTTATTGTACCACTTTTATTCGTACAGTCTTTATTCCAATAAATATAATTTTTTCCCCTTTTTTTAAAATGGTATTTGCTAAATTACATACAATAAGTTGAATCTAATTACCAAAATTGTGAGTGTATTTACGCTACTTCTCAACTATAAAATGGTTCATAATATAAAATTTATGGATGTTGTTCTACAAAAATCAACGTTCAGCTATTTATTTTAATACTCAGTTTATAACAGTTTGATTGTGGCAAACTGATCAGTATCTCTTAGATACCAGAAAACCAATAGATTGTTAAGTACAGCAATATTCAATCATGCCAACTAACAGTCTTTGAGGAAGCCGAGTGATAGGTTCTTCTACCAATGATGGCGATGGTGATATATGAGGTAATTATAAAAATTAGGAGAGGAATTAAGTACAGTGAATGAAATATTAAAAAAAAAACCGACACTGTAATATTATCATTGTAATGAAAGTTGAGAAATAAATTTAGTATTGATCTGGGGTGACACTCGAGACTCAATTAAATAAGCCTTCTATTTTGTTTTTAATAAAACATTACATTGCTGAACAAGATATTAGGCAATCTTTGCACGAGCATTATTATGGACAGGCTGAAGGATGGGAACGATGGTCAACTAGGAAACAAATCGTCATTAACCATATCTCATGAAGAAGGGTTTGCTGGGTCCGAGAAGGCACTTCAGTATCTAGAAGGCAGAACTGATGTAACATCGTTCAATGTAATGGCTCTAAGACAATGAAGAGATCAGATAGAACGCTTTACTTAAACAAAAGAAAACTACTGATTTTTTTCAAGCTATGAACTTATTGATTTACATATGTAATAATGTTATTTATGTATGTTGGAGCTGCGATAAACGATAAGAGCAGCGATACTAGCGAAGCAGAGAAAACCTGCCTATTTTTTTTCCACTGTTGTGTTTATATATACGATAGGACCGTCGATAATCACCACTCCCGTTTTCTTATTGCAACAAAGCATTATGACAAACCCAAGCGATGATGACATAAGAACTCAAAAGATTTTTCAACTTTTGTCTTTTAAAACAAATATAGATATCTCTTAGCTCTTATAGAGTATGAATGTTACTTTATTAATATGTGAAATTTTTGTTAGGGCCCTGTTGTGAGACCAAAAAGCCAAGAGTCATCATAACAAATTTACTTTGGACAAACTGTGGAATGAAGTGGCAGTTAAATCAAATTTTTTAATAATGCGTAGTCAAAAGTTTCGATGTTCTTACACATATATTCAATAAAGTTTCCTGGATGTTGCCTTAAATCTTTATAAATATGATGGAATTCCCCAAACATAAACCTTTCCGTATTAATAGGATGAGCTGCAAATTCGCACTCTTTCCACATGACTGCAGCAACATAATATTTTACAGCACTTTGGGATCACTCATTATATACTCACTCACTCGGTATTAACTATTTTTACTATTTAATTTCTCAATGCCACTCTTATCGAAGCTCTAACATAAAGGCCATATAGAAGCAGCGATTCAAGCTTAGATTTAATCGTTGCTCTCATCGCTTATCGCAGCTCCAACATAAACACAACACACCCTAATGCATCCAAAATGAATTTTTTTTTTTTCATAAATAGATATATGTATTATATCAATTGATTTATGTTATATTTTCTGATGTATTTCCCTTACTTTTTTGGGATCTCGACTAACCGAGGATTTGGTTATCAGACTCTATCACTGTACCCAACAAGTCAGTTAATCAAGTTCTAAGTGTTATTTTAAAGATAATACACTATTAAACAAAATTCATAATTTTATTATGGTAAATACCAGTTGCCTGAACTCAAATACGTCAAAAATTTCTTTTTATTTTTGAAAAATTTTTAAATTTTCATAAAGCTCTCCGATATATTAAAAACAATTTCTCTGAATCTAAAATCTTCTCCTTTGCTTCCTTAGCTGAATATAAAAATGTTAGATTTCTTGTCTTAAATTCTTAAAACTAATATATATAATCTGCACCTAAAATTGCTGACATTTTTATTTTTTATATGTTTTTTGAACTGATGATGAATATTTGACATTCAAAACTACTTTGAATAAAACAATTTTAACAGAAGCGGCAACCAATTCATCATCCCTAATTTTATTGTTCAAGTGCACCTCGAATATTAAATAATAAATATCACCATAAATAATACTGACAATGACAAATATGAGTTTTATTATGCAAAATTCTGATATTATTACTTAAAACTTCTGAAAATATAGAGAATTTCATATTTTAAGATTCCAAAGCAGAATAAATGATAACATTAGATGAGCATATCTAATAGGTGCTCTTGACTATCATACAACAAATAATAAAAATTTACAATTTTATCTAGTATTACTTACCACAGTCTAGGTAACCTAAAATTATAGAGGAAAATATGATAACAAGTAAAAAATAATTAACCAATTTAACTTTTACTCTTAACTTTTACTTGCCAAAATAACGATGGAAAATACAAAATGCATGGTGCAGATTGGATCAGACATGTCAGAAGAATTTGATTCCAGTACTGGAGTAAGGCAAGGAGATGTGCTTGCCAGCCTGCTTTTTAATCTGGCTGAAGAAAGAGCAGTGAGGGAATCTGGGGTACAAACATCGGGCACAATTTTTAATAGAAGTGTGCAGATATTAGGATACGCTGACGATCTTGACATTGTTGCCAGATCTCAATCAGCATTTAAAGACGCATTCCTCCAGCTAGAAAAGGCAGCTAAGAAGTTTGGTCTGGTAATTAATGAAGGAAAAACTAAATATATGATAGCTGGAACAAAGCGTTTCAGGGAAGAACAAGTTGAAGTTGAAATATACAAGTTTGAGAGGGTTCAACATTTTGTATACTTGGGGTCGGAGATTAATTCAGAAAACGATGTGACTAAGGATGTTATACGTCGGATCCCAGCAGCAAACAGGTGTTATTTTGGCCTCGCTAAGCAATTTAAAAGGAGGTTTTTAAAACAAGAGCAAAGTAAGGCTATACAAAGCCCTTGTACATCCGGTCCTGACATATGGATCTGAAGCATGGGCATGGACTAAGGCTGATGAAAATAGGCTGCTTATCTTTGAGAGAATGATCCTGAGAAGAATTTTTGGTACAATCCGGGAGGGTGATGTCTGGGGAAGAAGAAAAAACCAAGAAATCTATGCACTCTTCAAGGACACAGACATAGCTAGGTGGATCAGTGTGAGGAGGCTCGGGTGGGCAGGGCACATCGCCAGGATGAATGAGAACAAAATTCCAAAAAAGCTACTATCGAAGCTATTCATCAAACTAGAAGAGTCAGACGACCCAAAACGAGATGGATGGATAGCGTCCATGCAGATGCCAGGAACATCCTTGGAACACCAGACTGGATGGCTGCTGCACAGAATAGGGATGAATGGCGAAAACTTTTGGAGAGGGCCCTGATTCAGCAATGAATTGTTGCGCCGCTTATGTATGTATGTATGTAACTTTTACTCTATAAAATAAAATTCTTCTAAAAGTATTAAGAGAATAAATTAATTACATCTTATTCTCTAAGATTTAGGAAGAAAAAAAAAGAGTTGCAGTTTACACTAAGCCTAATAACTACAAGTGTGCATAAATAATAAATACATTTCTAAATTAAATAATTAAGGCCCAAATTTATATGCAACAAAAAACACTAATATATGCCTCATAATATTCAATAAAAAGTACTATAATATAATTTTCTATAAAAATTATGACAATATGCAATATGATATTAAACCACATAGTGAAAAAAAAAAAAGTAACACTGATAAAATATTGAACCATAAATAAGTATAAAGAACAAAAGATTTGTATTTACCCTAATTTACTAATTTACCCCAAGGTTCGATGGTGACACAACCAACCTTTGACCACTGACCACCCTCCAAACCATCCCATCGTAACTCAAACCCAAAAGAACAGCCCTGATGCAATCCTCCCACATCTACAACTTGGTCTATCCCATAGATGTTTACCCGACGGCTCAAAACTGATTACCCTCATTGGAATTCAGTCATTATTAAATCTGACTTTACATGTCCATTGTAACTGTTGTGCTGCTATTACCTGAACGATATCTACTGTATAAAGCTCTAGAAATTCCGTATTGTAGAACCTTTTTAAATTCTCCCATATGTTCATCCATTTTCATACCAAATATTCTACGCAGTACTTCATTCTTAAAAACTTTAAGGCACTGTTCTTCCCTAAACATAAGTGGCCATAGAGATCTGTTGGTAGTATAATTGTCTTATATATCCTATAATTAATTTTTAAATTTCTGGAGAGTAAATTAGTTATTTAGATTTTTCATATTTACAATTATTATCAAATTAACACAAACCATTTTAAATACAGAGGTTGATTTTTTATTATTATTTTTTTTCAAATCAATCAGCAGTACCAATACTTTTTTTAAATTTTTACCACAAGTATAATAATGGACAACCATATCCAATTCAAAATTGCTTTTAATCCGGCGTTGGCCGCTAGCCAATCTGGTACACCGTTAGGTGAGCATTTCCTCATTCCTTTAATTTTCATAAAAAATGCAGTTTTATGTTGCACAATATGTAGTTACAAATGGTAAATAAATGTCATCAAAATGTATCAACAATTATAGTATGTAGCATAAGGATTAAAAATATATTTTTACAAAATTTACAAAGATATTTATTCTAAAAAAACCAAACCAAACAAAAATTAAATATTTTATTATTTACATAATAATGTGTTATTTATCGGTTTGATCATTTTCTTCTATTTCTATACAATTATTAAAAGTATATGTAGTATGTTCATTGCAAATTGAAATAACACTTTTTACAATTTTTTTCGTTTTTCTTTTTTTTATTTCTTGGGGACACCTATACCAGATCTATTTTGTATTGCCTCGAGCAGCCAGGAATAAGAATCTGGAATAGTAAAAATTTCAGATTCCTAGTAAATGATTGAAAAATAAAATAAATACAATTCAAGACGATTTATCAACTAATTACTTACTATTTACCTTCTCAACTGGATTTTTATCCAACAATTCAAGCATTTTAGATCCACGACTCATTTTGAACCCAAATAATCATTATCAGTCAAAATAAATTAGAATACTCGCTCAGTAAAATGTCACGAATAAACTGCACGAAAGATAAGCTGATACTGAAGAGTGTGGACATATAATTATACAATTATAATTTTCAGTAAAAATCTCCCAATATCCAGGCCACCTGCATCCGTTTTACTTAGAAACCAAATATTCTTATTTGCAAATGTCCTAAACTCAGCTATAATGAGGGTCAGTGATGAAAGTTAAATTCTGAAGAACTTATTAAATATTTTTTAGAAGGATGAGGGACATGATGCTCAACTAGCGACCAACGCCGGGTTAATAGTTAACTTTATTTTCTTCAGAACTACCACCGAAATATGCACAATAGTAAAATTTCTGCCAAATATGATAAAACCATTAAAATTTGCTAAATTACATAAAACAAGTTGTATCATACAGATTGTGTTTTATATGTCTTTGTAAAAATATGCACTTGCATATAATTCCGGGCCTTAGCTATAAGCATGCAATAGAGACTAACTACTATCTTAAAATTAAAAAAGAAGAGCAAAATAAGGAGATGAACAGATATAGGAGAAACTAAAATTCCAAAAAAAGGAAAGGAGAGGTGTGAGGCTTTATTTACTAATATTTAACTTCATAACACAATAAAAATAAATAATAATTTATTAAAATTTGTTAAACAAAACGAGTTTAGTATCTTGTCTTGCCTTGTTAACGTATTAACATAAGGTTATGTACAAAATGTTTAAAGAGTAAAAATCAGAACTATTTACAATAAAATTTATAATAAATAAAAACGCATTTATTTAATTAAACTAATATCACGAAAAGGCCTCTTTGCTGAGTTCGATAATTCCCGAAGAGGGGGCAACCGACGGTTTCTGTTCGTCTGGAACCTCTCCATTCCTGCAAGGATAGATTTCAATCAATTATCTAAAGAATGATTCTTAAAAACGATCAAACGACTGATTTTGTGCATTCAAAAAACAAATAAAAAATAAAAAATTACAAAAACAGAACACGTTAATGAATGAACTAATTGTAAGAGAAAAAATTTATATGGAGAGGAGAAAAGAAACCTAAGGTT
Source organism: Euschistus heros (assembly GCA_003667255.2). Classification (NCBI taxonomy): domain Eukaryota; kingdom Metazoa; phylum Arthropoda; class Insecta; order Hemiptera; family Pentatomidae; genus Euschistus; species Euschistus heros. The sequence continues at coordinate 623,110 of RCWM02000468.1, read as the reverse complement.
AGTATTTTACATACAACGCCTCCTTCAATAATATTAGGTTGGACTTAAAAGGTAATATACAAAGCAGGAATAAACACTCCACAACAACATTAAAGCAGATACTCGTGCAAAAGCATTCAAAATCAAAAATGAATACTGACATATCCCCAGCATCTAAGTCCAGCCCTCGCTTCCTTTCATGTAGGGATCGTTTCCGCATCGTGTCCAGCGCTGGGCTGATGTGGTGCGAAGGGGCATTATATCGTAAGTTAGCGTTCGGTAATGGCTTTGACACTACCCCTCGATCGCTGTTTATGAATAATCGACTGAATCTGAAAAAATAAAAAATAAAAATTAATAATAAGTTAAAAATTACAAAACTATGTTACTTCTACTTAAATACTTGGTCCTCAGGTCAAGACAAAAGAAATTAACTGTTTTGTTTTTTTAATTAACTTTTTAATATAATTTCTTTTAAAAGTCTAGTTTACAAAGTGCTCTCTATAGCAATCAGTATGAAATTGGTAAAATGGTCTAAAAGAGTAGTAAAAGAATTATATAACCTTTCATCCTGAAGGAGATGTAATTATATTATATATTTCTTTGGCATAACTCCTATTTATTTTCATTTGTAACATGTTTTGGAGACATGCTCCATCTTCTGGCATCTAAAATTTTTCAAAATACATTAATTTATAACATTATACTAATATTCTTTTACTATTATATAATACGTCATTTACCTCTTAATCAGTGATTACCTTCACATAGTCAATTGTAGTATGGCTAGAAACAGGTGAGAATTGACAATGTGAAGGTAATCACTAATTAGGAGGAAAATGATGTATTATATAATTGTAAAAAAAAAAAAAAAATATTAGTAAAATGTTATAAATTAATGCATTTTGAACAATTATTAATGAAAATAAATAGGAGTTATGCCAAAGAAATATATAAATAGTAGCAGAATACTAATGTGACTCTAGACCAAATTGGTCTATCACTGACCATATATTCACATTAAGGCAAATGCTGGAGAAATATTAAATATATCTATAATCACTGACAGAAAGAAAATGTACAAATGTCTATATACATTTGGGATCACAAAAAAACTTATTAGAAATATAGGCATGACCCTTGAGAACACGTCTTGTAGAGTGAGAATGGACGTGGAGATTCCAAAGGGTTAGAAATTGGTGAAATTTTACGGCAAGACGACCCACGGTCAGATCCACTCTTTAAACCAGTGTTGGAGTCAACAATCAGTAAAATAAGATAAAATCTCATAGTTACCATTTTCAAAGGTTTAACTCAACATCCGACATTTGCTGATATGATGATATCAGCAAGAACGATTCAAGCCTCATCAGATGCATCGGAAGCGTTACTGGGAGCTGCTAAGCGATTCGGGCTTGAGATCATGTCTAAAAGACATTTAATAGGAAGACAGGAAAGAATTTCAGTGAAGAGCTGACTACTTAATGGGGAAAATTTCAAAAACAGAATTCAGAACCTAGTAGCTTAATAAACATCGATAATTTGACAACATCCGACATTTAAGTCAGAATTGCTGCTGGAAGCCACTGCTTATAAGGGTTAACAAAAGGCCCTTCAGTTCGAGAACATCACAAGAAAAGAGACTTATTTTAATCTATAAAACCGTAGCAAGGCTGATAGCAACCTATAACATAAAAACATAGACATTACCAGCAGAAAATGAGAGTTTTAAAAGTCTGGAAGAGAAATGATGTTTGTCGACTATTCAATGCAGTAAGAGTTGGAGATTCTAGGAGAATAAGAAGAAATAAGGAACTCCAGGAGCTATTTGGAGAGGGATGCATTGTCTACTATATCCAGATGGGACGATTAAGATGGTTGGGACATGTGGAGAGAATGTGTTTACACCCAGTAAAATCCCTAAGAAAATTCTTTCCGAGCAACCAGATGGTGTTTAAGATCATGGGACGCCTCGACTGGGGTAGTTGCAAGATGTAAAATAGTTTTAAATACAGGAACAAATATACTTTAAACTGTAGCCAACTCAGCTGTTATCTCTTTCTGTTTTAAGCCTTTTAAATAAAAATATTTGACTGAAACTAAGTTCTTCCTTTTTTCTAAAGGCTGCATACTTATCTACAATGTCCAATTTTATACAGAAAGACTTCATTTTTTTAATTTTTTTAATCGTACATTGAAAACGGTGTTTCCCTTCGTTGGGTTTCCGTTAGGTCAAACTATCCTTCCACAGTTCTCTGTCCCACCAATCACCATCCCTCAGACCTCTTCCTGCCATTTCCTCCACTATCTCATCCTCCCATCTCCTTGCTGTCATCCTCTTCTTCTATTTCTTGGAGGGTCCCGTTTTCTATCCATTTCAGGCTATCTTCCTGGAGGCATTCGATGTACATGTCCATACCAGATTAATATCTTCTTTATAACATGTTCCATCACGCCTCCGTAAATTCCATTTTCCTCCTTATATCTTCATTTCTTATGTGATATACCCTGGTTTTCTCCAGCAGTCCATCTCAACTACATTTAATTTATCCTTAATACTCTTGGTGAGGGACCATGTTTCTGCGCCATATGTGAGGATGTTTTCAATCAATGATTGAAAAATCCATTTCTTATTCTTTTTGGATAAGGTCCTACTCCGCAAAACCAGATGCAAGATGCAAATTGCCTTCCTAGCCATTCCACATCCGCTCTGTATTTCTCTTTTACATCCTCCTACTATATCCAGAATGGAGCCCGAATATTTAAATTCTCCTACTTGTTTACATTTTTCTCCTATCTAGAGATCCTCCTCCTCTTTCCCCTCAATACACATGTATTCGGTTTTGTCAAAATTTATCTTCATTCCTCAGGCCTTGTAACATTGCATGAGCTTCCTCATCATCAACATTAGGTCTTCTTTATCCTGAGCCATAACCACCTGTTGTCCATGAAGAAGATAGTGCACAAAAAATCCTCTTCAATAGGAATGTCCATCCTTTTACATTCCCTAAACCACTGCACCATCACTACATCCAAGCTAAGTTTTTAATTTTTCTATTAACTCCTCTTGATGACTACTTAAATATCATTTTTAAGCTCTTTGATTTGATTAAAAAAATTACAAGGATAAGATAGGATGATCAAAGCATGTATGCTCAAATAGAAATATCTTATGCGTCAACATTTTTTGTTATTTACACAACAAATAAAAGGCGCATTGTTTTGAAATAGTTAAAAAAAAATTCTATTTATTTTCATTACACAAAGATATCTACTGAAAGTGATTATGTTGTTTTTTGTGTTGATAAATGAAAAAAACAAAACAAAAAAACAATTGATTATCAACCATTTTGATAAGAGTGAAATTTATAAAAAGTTATCGCATAGATTAGGAACCTCAGTGATTTTAAAACTTTTTACTTCTATAGTTAAATATATATATATGTTAATATAACAGATGCAAATTCAATTAACCCTTTGACTGCTACTGACTACTATATGAGTCCGGTGGTTGCAGTGCCCTAGGTGCTACAGATTACTATATGAGTCCAGCTGGTTTTACACCAAACTGCTACTAACTCTTATTGTAGTTCTTTTTCCATCGCCATCTATGGACTGTTTATAGAAGCTGCAGTGCCTCTTTAAGCCAATAGATGGCATACAACTTCACTTTTGGCATATCACTTCAATTTCATGAAGTTTCTGTGTACCTGCTTCAATCCTTTTTTACTGTCATGTACCGTTTCTCTTTACCTGAAATTTTGCCTGCATATCCTTCTGTATATTTTCTGCTTTTGTAGTGAATAGTTAAGTGAGTTATGTCTAAACAAATTTATTATGAAGAAATTATTAGAACTTCTGGAGGGTGCAAATGAAAGTGAAAGAGAATCTTCTTTAGATCATGATGAGGATTTTTTTGATCATTCCGGAAAAGTATCTATGGGAGAAATGGAACTAGTTGAATATCAAATATAAGAGAAAAGGAGGATAGGAAACATGAATAGAAAATAAAGAAAACCGCTAAGCGTAAAAAGTACGCTGCACACGGGGCACTGCAGGTGCCTAGATTAGGCCGTAGCCAAAGGGTTAACAACAGAATTTTATTTATTATCAGTATCTATCTATATCCTTCTTACCATTATACACTTAATCATAAAAAATCACAAGTAGTGAATCGTTAGTCATAAGCGATAATAAAAAATCCCCTATGAAGTTAGCAGATGGTCTAACAAGAATCCTCTCTATTTACTACAAGAAATATTTTATACAAATAAAAGATTTTTTGAAATCACAACAAACCCGGCCTATGACAATTCTTAACATAAACATAATGAAAACAATCAAAATTTGAAAAGACAAAAGCAAAACAACAATAAGCCGCGTAGACCCAGCATTAGAATGGGAAAAATATTTAATAAGCGCAAACAATAAAGCTCACAGCTGACGACATCCCGCATTAGTTATGACAACTGAGAACGCCCAACCCAACTCTGATAACTGCCTTACCTTCATTTTCCAAAAACTAGTAGTCCATTCATGATTACCACCCACAGGTTGACCCAAGGTTATTTGAAACTTCGAGGAAATGAAGTTGACAACATTTTTAAAACCACAACATATCCTAACAACCAAAAAAAATCATAATCAACAAAATGAGTCGTAACTTGACACCACAATAAAACAAGGTACTTGTTTCATATTAAAGTACCACTAACAATAAGCGTTATCATCTGTTTGACATATTATTCTTTATTTAATTGCTGGTTGCTATGTACAGCTTTAAATTCATTTCTTTGATAGAATGTTTATTTAACAAATATGAAACATAACTGTGTTACATTTATACTGTTATATAAAGGGACAAGCTATTTTTCGTTAGTGATCACTAACTGCGAAAACTACTGAACCAATCTGTAACAAATTTTAACCATGTCATCTCTATAGTTCAAGGAAGGTTTAGCAATAGTAAAATATACACTTTCAAATTAAATTGTTGTTAAAAAAGGGATAAATGTGTAGTGCACAGTGAAGTTTGAAAATTGACCGATAGGTGGCAATCGCTATTAAAGAGAGGTTACGAAGATATGGTATTTTATATAGCTAAAAATTGATAACAAAATTTGCTTAATTCAAGTAATTGTTATAAAAATAGCTATAAATATGTTCGGCGGCATATGGATCCCAGTGAAGTTTAAAACTTGAGCGATATAAGGTTAGCGCCATACTGCCACAGAGTTTGAAATTGTAAAACTATTTGTTTGTGTGTGAGCCAAATTTTAACTACATTATTTTCATAGTTTTAGAAGATTTCCAACAGTAAAGTTAACAATTATAAAAATTTAATTGTACAATGTTGAGTGGCAGAAACAAGGTTTGTCACACTGTCATAAACTGTTATGGTTAAAAATTAAAACCCAACCAGATGAAATTATGAAATTACGATCCTTTGCTTTTTGATATTTTGTATAAAAATTTGATTCATCGGCCTATCGTAAGCACTGATAATGCGGTTCATTTTATGCAAGTTTCTTAATAATCTCTGTCCATCTAGATTAGCAACTCCTACATTAAAACTAAAACAATGAGATGTCTAATTATGCTTTTACGTTATCTTCAACCACCTAGTCAATGCAATTTTTACCAGTTAAAAAAAAATACTGCTATGCATGATAATATCATCGAGGAAATAATGCTTATTAATTCCATGCTACAATACATGATTTTTATTGATATATAAATAAAACTTCAACAATTTGTTAAAATTATCTAAGTTCTTTAATTATGAGAGTGGGCGAAGCCGTGCCAGGGGATGCTAGTCTATTATATAAAATGACAAGCCCATTTTTGTTTGTGATCACTAACCACGAAAACTACTGAAACAATCTGTACCAAATTTTAACTACATAATCTTCATAGTTCAAGGAAGGTTTAGCAATAATAAAATTTACAATTTTCCATTAAATTGTAGTTCAAAAAGCGATAAATATTTAGTGCGTAGTGAAGTTTAAAAATTGATCGACAGGTGGCAAGAGCCATTCAAGAAAGGTTACAAAGATGCAGTGTTCATATAACACCAAGTTAGAAATTGATAAAAACTTTTCTTATTTCTATTATATTGCTATCAAAAAAGCTATAAATATGTGGTGTGACATGTGGATCCCAGCAAAGTTCAAAAATCAAATGATATGTAAGCTAGAGCAGCATTCTATACCTTCATCTACAAATATATCAAACTGCTATTTTAAAATCCAATTTCGTGATTATAAATAAATCATTATACAAGATAATAGTTAAAGGAATAGCAACTTTTCTTTTTAATTATTTTGATATTAATGATTAAAATAACCTTATAAAAGAGAAATACAAAATTACCATTCCATTTAATAAACTGTGAGAAACATAAAAAGTCCAGATTTCAGAAAAAAATATTTAAAAAAAATAATCAGTTTTGATAAAACAACATTATATCGATGGTCACATGGAATAAGTTGGTAAGTCAAAAAATGACCAAAATGGATTTGGTGCACTGTGAACTTCTTCTAAGCCACCTGCAGTATGTGAATGAGTTGCTATCTCTTAGTCCTGTTTATTTCTGATTTGATGGAAGTCTACAAGAATGACATTTGATTTTTCCTACATATAGATTCTATAATGAATTGTTAAAATAATAAATTAAAAAAAAAAATCATCTAAATAATACACTTACTCTTATCTTATTTTATTACTTTGGGCGGGCCTGGGATTTTCGAATACATTTCTTTCTTTTTTTTTCTCTTTGAATGGCTATGGCTGCGCTAACTCCCACTCTTGTATCATGACATTAATGGTTAAATAAAGAATATTAGACATTAATGGGTAGGATAATGCATCGGACATTATGTCATTTATTGAGCAAAAGGCATTACATATGTGTATCCTCCAAGATACATCGCTTGTTAAAGGGTTAAAAAATAATTATATTTTTTTTAAATAATTATATTTTTTTAAAATAATTTTTATTTTCCATTGCAAAAAAAATATTGTCTTATAGCTGTTTTTTCTACAGTATCTACTTACATTTCATTTAAATCTGTAATTAAAAGATCTTTGTAATGGAAGAAATACAAAGAAAAGAGTACCAACTTCAGTAAAATAAAAATCATGGTTCATAAAGTCAGCTAAATTGGAAAATTTGCAAGTTCATGTGAATAATCAAAAGAAACAATCTTGAATGACTTCAGTAAATTAAATTTTCTTCAAATTAATTAATTTTTTTTTCAAAAACTAGATTTACAGTAAAAGTTTTAAGTTAAAAAGTGCTACTCTGAAAAGTTCCATTTTTGACTCGTCAACTTATTCTCAGTTACCACCGATAAATAGTATAAAAAAATCTATCCAATACAGTACTTTAATAAACTGTTCTCAGTTATCAATATTTCAAAGAGGTAATGGTAATTTTATCTGTCTCACTCATATAATCCGTTATTAAAAATTAAATTTTCTTACAGTTTCCAGACGGTATTCTTTTCTTTCTTCTCGATGTCAGAATCAGTCTTTGATGCCCTAACCATTTCTGTAAATCTCACGGCTTCCTGAAGTTCCATGAACCTTTCTTTGTATTGGTTCCTTTCCATCAGTACCCTCGCCATTTCAACTCGAGTGAACCTCTTCCTCTGTGCCATCGGGACATCTTCCTACAAGAGAAAAATATTACCATAGTAAATTTTTCAAAAATCTAAATTTAAAATAATCTGGATTTTGATTCAATAAATTATCTTTTTCTTAATTTGTTATGAAGATTCCACACAATAAATGAGTTTAAACATACATCTATAGGAAATAAACTCAAAATAATGTTTAAACAAGAATAGTAAAAATAATAATTCTATTAATACATAGTCTGAATGCTGGCTGATGGCACTTGGGGAAAAGTGGAGGGAGGGAGGTGAGGCAGGTCAGGGCCAATGAGAGTGGTCCAGGGTTGCCGGTTCTCTTCCCACCTACCTTGAGAGGTTCATTACAGTTTTTCCTCTCATACAGGTCACATTGAGTTTTTGCTTTTTATGTTTAAATTTTAAGTTTGTGTTATAAAATGTGAAGGAAAACCAGCACATCAAATCGCAAGCTTGCGAAATGGTTTTATGCTTCTGAAAATAAATTATGGCAGTATTTTCACAATTATATATTTAAAAAAAACATTAACACATTTTTTATTTCTGTTTTTTACTTGGGATAGAATAGAAAAAAAAAAAAAAAAAAAAAAAACTCCCTTCAGAATAAAAATCTTGAATAGAAAAAACAAAAATCGTCTCTGGCTATGAATAAATATCATATTGCTAATAAACAAATTAAAAATTACATTAAATGAAAATTAAGAAGAAAATACATTGAATTGAAATAGGACAAAATAATATTTAAAATTTAGTTATTAGATGAACAAAAGATAAAATAATGCTAACTACGATCCATAAAATGACTAAGCTGTAGTTAAAATTATAAAAACATATTTAAAAAAAATAAAACCAAGAAAATATAAAATAATTAAGAGAAAGATATCAACCCATATGTGGGTTAAGGAGCTTTGGCAATGTTGCTCCCCCTCCTTTCGCCAGCCAGCGCTCAAGGTATAATTAGTTAATATTCATTTAAATCAAAACAAAATAATTACCTCATCATCTGATTTATTGGACTTGGAGTGTTTTTCCATCTCCTCTTTTGATTTTTTCAAATCATCTTCTAATTCTGCTATTTTTTGTTTTAATCTTGCATTGACTACCTGGAGGGCTTTCAACTCATCCTTAAGAATTTCCTGTTCACTATAAATAGATAAAATATAAAAGATTAAAATTTAGTATACATACATAAAAAAAACAAAGTTGTATACAAAATTAGATCAATGGAGGAAATAAAACAAAAATAATTTTTTTAGAGAAATTTTCATCTGGTGAATTCCACTGAACAGACTGTTTAACTTGATAACTATAACAGCTTGACTTGATGAAAATTATTAATGACATAACCTCTATTATTAAAATTTTCATGTCTAACTTATTTAATAAAATATGTCAAAACAGATCATAAAATATTTTTTAAGCCATTTCAACTAGGGCTAATAACAAATTAAGTCACAGGTTTAATACAGGTACTTAATAAAATTGTATTTTTAGAGAGTAACGTATAAAATATTTTGAAAATTATAAAAATCAAAAACACTACCATAACTATAAATGTTATGACTGCATATGATATGTGTAACATATTTTATGATGGTACTGGAATTGGGTTTAATTTAAAGATCATGGTAAATTTTAAAAAGGCTTAGCACATTTTTATTAACTTATATTTTGTTATCTCATAAGGCATTCATTATCATTATAAAAAATGTAAGAACATTCTAAATATTTATATGGTGTATAAACTTCCTAGTATGATTTATATATACTTGAAAATACTTTTTAGCATTACTATTTTGATCTTAACAACAACACATTTAAACTATTGTATAGCTTAGTACAATTATGTTTGTACTTTCTGATACTCTGTATGAAAAAAATATAACAATAAACATTAATAACATCTAACATTTTATTTATCTCATTCAAGGAGTCCACATCTAAGAAAAAATGAATTAATGCATGACCCACACTCTACAAAAAGCTTGTAAAAATTATATTTTTACATGCCCTGTCCACTATTCATTAAAATAGATTCATGTAGTTATATTTGTATTGTTTTTTTGTTTTTTTAATTCATTATCATTAATAAGCCTATCTTAATAAAATGTCACATTCCTATAACAAAATGGTCATAATAACAAATAATATCGTTCTTCATTATTAAAATGAAAGATAATTTTGTAGAATATTTATAGATAAAGTTGAGAACAAAATATAATAAAAATAACACGTCAAATTAGTATTTAACTTCATGTAAATTGTTAAAAATTTTGAGTAACTGAGAATATGTGGTATAATATACAACATAATATTAATATTATTTAAATTAAATAACAGATTATTTTTTGTTCTTTAAAAATATGTAAAACTAATAAAAACATTTTTTTTTTTTTTTAAACCAATTATTCACTAAATTAAAGCTCAAATACTTACTTTAGAATATTAGCATACAAAATGACACAAACCTTGTAAGTTCATCAACTTTAATGATAAGGTCATCTTTAACGATATTTAAGGCGTTCCTAAAAAAAGGAAAAAATATCAGTTAGTAAAATATTTCCTATTAAAAAAATATTTCAGTAAAAAAAATTATATAAGAAAAGAAGACATACTTAGTTGCTAAAAGCTCGTTGTTCTCCATTATAAGATTTTCGACTTCTTTTCCCATTCCTGAAAATATAATTATAATAGTCAATACAAAAAAATTAAAATAAACTCAATTTATACTTCAAAATAAAATAATAAATAATTTTTTTTTTTTTTTAAAAACACTTGACAATATTTTACATACAGAAACAAAAATATCCTTCTAAGACCAATGTCAATGGAATGGGAAACAGCGTATGTCGGTTGAGTAACACCAAGTATCATGTTGCATGAGTAAAGAAAAAAAATAGTATTATTTTACAGTTTATAATTTCATCTGTTACAACAACGAATTTTTAGCTAATTTTATCAAAAATAAAATTCAATGTTGCTAACTTTGAATTTCTAATACAGCTGATTATCGATTAATCAATAGTGAAATTAAAATACTACTGCACTACTAAACAATTTCTTTCAAGGAAATGATGCCAAGGAGAGACCAACAAACAAAATAAAATGTGCTAACTAAATAGTACAAAATACTTCATCAAAATTAATTACAATCCCCCCTCACTCTATTGAAAACAAATAGCTACATCAAAAGATGAGCTTTATGGCCTTTCCATGGGCTCAAGGATTTAAAAATGAATTATGTATGTACAAAATATTTCTAATAAGCACTAGCTGTAATTAGTCACAAAGCTTCCATAGACTGGAAAGTCAAGAAACAACTTAAACAAGATCTTTAATTTTAGAAACTTAAAATTATTTAAACAAAAAAAAAAATTCAAAATTCGGTTACTTACCTAAAATATTATTTTTATTAATATATAAGGTTTTATTTAAAATTTATAATTCAGATGCTAATAATAATTTTTTTTTTCTTTCATTTCATAGATGAAATTAAATAGAGAGTAACAACATAAGTATATAAAAGTCTAAAATACATAATTTTTTTAATTTTTAACTTTATAATGTAAGAAAAAATATAATTAATCATGTTGTTTTTTTTTATTGCCAATATAATTTTTAGTTCAAAAATAATATTTGTATAACTTTTTTTTTTTGTTGTTAATGGTTAAGATTTAAACTAATTTAAGCTTAAACAAAGAGAAAATTTAATGTCCGATCCAAGTAAAATGTTTCTATTCAACTTTATTGGTTAGTCGAAAAATATTATTATTAAAATGATTATTTTTATTTTCTTAAACAAATAATATAAATAGTGTTTTACAAATGATATAAATTAGAATAGGTCATTAAGTTGTTCTATTTAGCTACCACCAAGAAGGTTAGGCTATATGATAATTAACTTGTTCTGCCAACAGATGGAGCTGCTAGAACTTAGTAACCTTATCAACTTATCAACAACAGCTATTGACTGATACCTACAGCATCTTATAAAAATTTCAAGATCCTAAGAATACAAGATGTCCTAAAAACCTCAAGCACAGGTCAAATTAAGTTTTAGTTTCAAGCTTGGGTAATATATTGGTTTTAATATTGTTTATAAAATAAGGAAATTTAAAATCCAGATTTAATCTTCAGATATAAATGAAAACTAAACAAGCTTTGACAGTGAAGTATTAGCTACTTATAATTGTTAGGTTCTAAAACAGCTGCTGCAGAAAAACACAAAATAGTATTTCTGAATAATTACTAGTCATCATAACCAATAATAAGAAAAAAAAACTATCACGAAACTATGAATTTTAAAATAACATTTACAGCAATTTAAACAAATCTGTCTCAAAAATAAGAATTAAAACAGGTCTACTTTACTTGTTGATACAATGGGATTGCAATAATTAAAAAAATGGGTGCAACAGTAATCCAAATAATCGCTTGAAGGAAATAAGTGTGTGAAAATAAGACTCTACTAAAGAAGTGAAATGGGAAAAAGTGATAATTCAATAAAATTTATGTTATAATTTTGGTAGGATGAACATTTGAAATGAATGGAAATAAATACGTAGATTCCACAATCTAGAACAACTTGAAACCAATGAACTTACACAAAAATTAATGACTAAATAAATATTACCTATCTTCACAAATTCAATTCAGGTATAGAACAAATCATCTCAGGCAACCACAAATAAGGTGTAGGGAAGATAGATAAAGGGTAAAAGTAATTTGAAAGTTGCTATGGTAACTAAAATAGAATAGTACTTTTTTCTTAAAAAATTAAAATGAACGCTCTAATTATTTTTTTCTTATAATTATCTAATATTAAAACTTCAAATTAATTAACAAAAAATAATTTAATCATTTCATTGTATTTATTAACTATAATTGAAAATTAATAAAAGCACTACAAAATTTACGGTAAGAATAATATTTAAAATTGTTTACCGATATTGCAGTTAGTAACCTTTATTTTTTAATAAAATGATAGTTACTCAAATAAAAGGGAAAAAAATTCATGATAAGGATAAATGATAAGCTCTGTAAAATATTTTACAATGGAAATTAATAGCTGTTGAAAGCGTGAATGACTAAACAAATTTTAAGACATAAACACAAATTATTATAATACACAATAAAAATAACGACTAACTAAAAAAAAATAAAATAATAATACATCATTAAAGCAATATATGTATAAGAATAACTTATTGAAGTAAACGATTAAAAAAAAAATCGTACTCATTTAAACTAAAGCAATATTTATGAATTGTTAGAAAACAAGAGCTTTATAATCCAATATTCTTCAATCATTTACTTCAATATTAAATATTAAAAAAAAAAAAAAAAAAAAAAAAAAAAAAAAAAAAAAAATAGCTGTGATTATGGAATTAGATAAATTAATTATCTCATGCTATCAGTTAGTTTCCTTACCAAAGAAATTGTCGTTAACTGTTGTAGGTTGAATCGAGGAAGCAGGCACAACCAGAGAACAGATTAAATTTTGTTAGTAGGGATCGATAGCAACAAATTAAAACATTTCTATAAAAAATAAACTATAAGAAATAAAAGTTTGTTTTTTCTCATTCTTGATTTAAAAAAAAAGTTACCATTTTTAAAATTAATTTAAAAATATAAAATAAAAATTAGAATTAATTTAAATGTTAAAAATAATGGAAAATATTATATCATCCTTTCAAGGGTAACCAGACGATCCAACCAAATCTAATTATATGAAAAAAAAATAATAATAATAAACCAGAAAAATAAAATAAATAAAAAGTTATAAATAATTTTTACAACAAATTGAACATTTTAAGCTATGTTATAACTTACTCATTTCCATCATAATTAAATTGTTTTAAATGCCCTTGAAGTGTTTACATATTCATAGATAAAAACAATTCTTAGGACCCTCCGAATGGTTTTCCTTATTTAAATTAGAATATTCATATGCTAATTTTTTTTTTTTTTTTTGCAAAGAAAATTTTTTCTTCTCAATTTAGACTTTTAAATTTTTTTTTTTATTTATTAAAGCATCTGTTAAGATTTCTGCTAGAGCTTATCAAGTCAGACTCATTGTTAAATATTAATTTTTAAAAAATATTTAGTTACTGATAAGCTCATTCAGTCTCTTTATTAATTTTTCATTCTTCATACAGATAAAATTTATTTTAAATTATGAAAACTATAAATGTAAAGATAAAATCTTAAATTATAATTGATAACCTACCGCTGTATTTTAAACCAAAAGCTCTACCTGCCAAACCAAAAACATTTAGTTTACAAAACCGATCAGAAGGTTAACTCACTCAGAGCCAAAATCAGTAAAATTAAAGTTTATTGTCTTTATAAAAAACAAATGAATTTTTAAAAACTCCAATGCAGAAAAAGGAAATAAAAGATCTTTTAAATCTCTAAATTAAAAAAGTTTAGGTCAGGTTTTCAATACCAGATTGATTTTTTTTTTTTTTTCTTTTTAACACATAGGTAAAACCTGTATAACATTAAAACGAAAAAGCTTTTCAAAAAATGAATTAGAAGCATATGTGTTTCTACATTGAAATGTAAGCATGATTATTTTTTTCCAACTATTTCAAATTAAGATTTTTATGAAAAAATTATTATTTTTTTTTTTCTACATCAAATATCTTGTAATTTATGAGTCGTGAAGAAGAACTCTAAAGAGAAATTATATGTATGTTTTTAGAATCTCATTCAAAATTTTAATATATATAAAAAATATATTAGATTTTTTCAATATCAAATATCTCAAAATCTATGATTCATACAAAAGCATGTTTTTGCACACTGGCTAAGAATATGTAAATATTTATTTCAAAATTATATTTTGTATGCATTCATTTTTTACAAAGATATTAAACTTTTAAATTTACTTTTTCTAGCTGGACAATATATTCTAAATGGTAGTGTATAAACTTAATGTAAATTTAATCAATAATATTGAAGGAAATTTTATTCTCAAAAACATCATTAAGTGATAAGGTTTTTTATGTTTTATAATTTGTTCAATTATAGCTTTAAGTATTCAAACTTTTATTTCATTTAAAATAAATATAAATAATAGAGCTGCAAACTATAAAATAAAATAAAAAATTTAATGAACAATTCACTAAATTGAAGTTCAAATTTAATTTTAAGCAGGCTTATATGTCTCTCATTTGTTTTATTATCAAATTAAAACATTTAGATATAAATTCTGACCTCGGTTTTGACCACAATACTTTATAATTTTAATTTATAAATTTTAAGAAGACATCATGACAAAACATGACACAAAAACATTAAAAAATTACTTCATTCACAAATTAAATTGGTAATTATTGACAAAAAAAAATCAAACAGATTATTAACCATAGACAAGACAAAACATTCATGAAGAAACATAAAAGTACAATGGAATTTATAAAAAATGTATTATTTGGTTAGTAGATTAACAGTGAGGTGTTTAATGAATAGCATATCTGCTTCGACAAAGAAAAAGTAAGTGTTTCTTACCTGATAGTTAATATATTTCTAATGAGAAAAACATTAATATATGTGTATGATTACTAATTATGACAAAAATTTATTTCATAATTTTAATTTTTTTTAATTGGTGCAAAATTTAAATCCTACAATGTGCAAGTGAAATATAAAGAGTAAATCCATTAAAAAAGGTAAATATAACCTGAAGGATAGTTAAGGTCTGTCTCCTATCTATGAATCCAGAAATGAATAAGTAACATATGTATTTTTCACTTTATCTAGGAACGGCAGAACAAAAAAAAAATGTTGAATGAATATAATTACACAGATGATTCTAGTAGCAAACATCTATCAAATAATTTAATACAAATAAGAAGGTTTTCAATTCTGAAATAAAGTAGATTTGAATAAAACACGGGTTTAGCCTTTGTTACGATAATTGATATTTTGATGGGTTAGTGATTTGGTTTGAGAGAAAACATCTTTTAAAGCTCATAAAAACGTTTTGTCAAGTCAACGTTTTGGTCTCAAAAAGTTGCTTCTACTAAACCAAGAATATTGAAAGTGAAAAAAATAGTTTAAAGCAACTTAAAATAGCTGATATTTTTGAAAAAAACCTAACATGAATTAGCAATGCACTTTCAATAATAAGCATATTTATTTATTTTCTTCCACAATGTTTTTATAAACTTCATCATTGATATAATTTTTTTTTTATTACATATTTTTAATGGTAAATAACTCTCTGTAGTTATGATATATTATTCTTTTCTGACCACAATAGCGCTGGTACCCCTATAGTTAGGGTAGTTTAATTTTCCCTTGTCCAGCGTTATAGAAAGGATCCACTATATTACTTTAGTTGAACAGAATAAAAGATATCTTGATTTCTTAACAAAGTCAGCTACACTCGATGACAAAAAAAAACATACATAATACAGCTCCCGATTTCCCTTAAATTGTGAATATTATTTAGACACTTTTCATTTAAATTAGAAACAAAATCCATTCTGTTCTGTATAATTTGTTTAGTTCTTTTATGATTTCTCATCCCGATAGTATGATAAAACATTATATAATTTGAAATATTTTTCTATAGAAAAAAAAATTTAGGAAGAATTTATTTCAATAAAGATTCGGCACATTATTATTGATTTAAATTTTATTATTAGAATAAATCTTTGATTTCCTAAACTAAATTTTCCCTACAATAGAACAGGTATCTCTATTTTTCTTCTTTTTTTTTTTTTCAGCCACATGGGATATTTTTGTAGAATTATACGTTTTTAAGGGTCAGAGATTCTAAAAATGACTTTTCTACATCCCGTCATGAACAGTAGTATTTTTTACAAAATAAAAACAATTTTTTAGTTAAAATACTCATTTTATACAATGATCGAAATATATTAATTTGATATGAATCATATTCTATTTCAAAGTACTTCCCATGAACATGACAACACTAAACCAGATTTCCCTCTAAGGGGAAAAACTTGAGGAAATCGACAATATCTCAATGACTGTACCATAAAAATGAGGTCACACATGATAAGCTTTTTTTAATTATTTTCTTATTTTTATTAGCTTCAGTAATTCGGCTTCAATTTTTTTTGCTACATGTTTCGGGAAATATAATTTCTCATTGTCAGGATTAATAAATCATTCTTATCATCCCATGTCAACATATTTAAAAATATATTAAATTTAAAGTTAATTGACTGTTGAATTAAACAAGAAATATATAAGACAAGTAGCAAATGTAAGGACATTATTCTATTTATTAAGATATAAACATATTGATACAGGATGATAATAAATAAGAATGACTGTTAATCCTAAGAATGGGAAACTAGAAATAAACATGTAATAAAATAAATTGTTATTAGAGGAGTATAATTCCAAGGAATTTGATAACAACTAAGCCTTGTTTAACATAATTGCATACTAAGTTTTTATTTAGTTCTGAGAAAAAAGTTTAGGTCCCTCTTCAACAGAAACAAGGAATATCCTGCTAT
This sequence comes from Euschistus heros, assembly GCA_003667255.2. Taxonomy (NCBI): domain Eukaryota; kingdom Metazoa; phylum Arthropoda; class Insecta; order Hemiptera; family Pentatomidae; genus Euschistus; species Euschistus heros. Next base: position 605,979 of record RCWM02000468.1, on the reverse strand, counting down.
ATACATAGACCAACTAGAATGCAGCGAACAAAAAAAAAATGATGAGAAGGAATTTATTTGCGGATTTTTTTTTCAGTATTACTAAGTTTAAATATACAGTTGTATTGAACACCTTGAAACGTTTTTTACTGGAAGATCTGTGTAGTTAATTAATATTCACTGATAAACATATTTCCAAAACCTATCACAAATTAAATTTATAAATAAACAGAGTTTTCAACAATACTTTGAAATTTTGCAAATATTTTAATGAAAGATTTTTTTATTTTATTTTATAATTTTTTTTTTCTTAAGTAACGATTATCTACCATTATTTATAATTCGATTGTTACAGATTAAATGATAAAAAATAAAATCAAATCAAAGGAAGTATAAAAGAATGTCGGTGACCTTCATCTATGAGTCAAAATATATAAATAGATGGTTGAGTGGAGGAAAACAGTCCGAGTTTATTTTTTGTTTTAAGGTTTTTGAAAACACATTCTTATATATGAGATAGAAAACAAAACAATATTTAAAAATAATAAATTGCTTCACTTCCTTCTGTCTTAATTTCCCATATGATACTGGCAGATCCCCAATGTGATAGTAATTTATAATATGTAAAATTAATTTATAGAGTTAATTTTAATTTATTAATTTAATATATTACAGGTAGTTTCCATGAGATGGTTAATTACATTTTTAGGTTTACCGATTAAAAGAATAATAATTTAGTATTATGGAGAGATGTCCGGTGACCCTATATTATTAACATATGATATATTCATAAATAAACCAGTACTACCAACATAAAACAAACATAAGTAAATTTAAAAAAAAAAAATGACAATCAAAAATAGAAAAAACAAACAAAAACAAATCCATCCAATAGACTAACTTAGGTTATAATTTAATGACAATAACAAAAACAAATTCAAAATTAATTAAATAAATTAAAGTAGTAAGAAATAATAATATATTAGTACCTAAAATGAACATGAATATGAGTAATATTAATGCTAATAAATGAAACCATTAGTAAATAAGTCACGAAATAAAATAGCGATATTATATTGTTATATAAGCATGTAAATTTGAAGAAAATTATAAAAAAAAAATTAATAAGTTTTAGTAAGAAGTTAAATGGAATGGAAATAAATTTGGGGCTAATGATTTAAACTAAAAATACAACATGCCATTACACATTACAAAAAAAAAATAATAATAATAAATAATCACAACTTCAAATTACTTAAAGTACTATGGTCATTTAAAATACAACAAAAGAACTTGAAATTTAATATTATTAATGCATCTCTAAGAAAACTCTATTTAAATTCATCGAGATCTAAATTTATGAGCCTTCAATAAAACCAAATTTCAAGTAATAAATTAGATTTACAGCAAATTTTAAAATGCACTGGTTTGCAGAAGAGAAGGTTATGGATATACTTACCTCAACTATATTATTTTAACTCAACTAAAAATTATTAAATATATACAATAAAAAGATATGTTAATAGACAAGTATTAATTATTCTCTATTTTTTAATCATGATAATTCCAAAGTCATATTTTATGTCTGCTGCTGTTATAAAAATAATAATAATAATAATAACAATTTATAAATTAGTAAATATTAGGATGGCCATGAGTGCTTTCAGGTGAGAATTTCAGAGCACTAGATATAAAAGAAAGTGAATTTAATATCAATGTTTTGACTGTCCCATAAAACGAATCTAAGCCTTCCCACTTTTGCTGAATTACCTTTCCCTTCCTAGTTGGAACACATAAGAACGTTAAGTTCCAACAACAAATTGTTATAAATATTAATAAAAGCAGAAGTTTAATTGTTAATTATTTCCATGGGATGATTATGAAGCACAATTGAGAATTATAAATTTTAAGATTAATCGCGAAAAAATTTACAAAGCTTGAAAATTTATATTCTTCAATAGACACCACAAAATATAATGAACAAAATACATTTTTCACAAGTATAGGTTTCCTAAAAAAAATTTTTTGTTTTTTAGAAATTTCTTTGCTTGTTTTTAAAACATTTGACACTATTTTTTTTTTTTTTTTTTTTTTTTAATTTTTGAAAGCTATTAATATATATATAGATATATATATTGACAGGAAAAAAAATTCCTCTCTATAGATTTTGTTATTTTCTCAGCTAAAAGTTGTATATTTGTTTAGGTGTTTACGTTCCCCATTTACTTTAAACAGGGCATACAAAACATATTAGGAACATTAAAAAATTAATTAAACAAATGCAAGCAGTTTTTAAAAAAAATTATCAAGCAATTTTAAATTGACAAAATCTTTAGATAATGAGGTTTATGTAGACCCCTTGTATTTATTTTCTTGCGAATGCAGGGTTTATGGTCATTGTATAATGTAATATATTGTGAATTTTATAAAAAAGAGAATGCTGAAGTGGCTCGGTCATGTGGAACATATAGGAAGCGACCGTCTCCCTAGGAAAATGTTTTATGAAAAGCAGGGAGATGCTCAAAGACGAGGTCGTCCTAGAAGGCAATTGAGAGTCAAGACGATGGATGTTACTGCCGAATGAAATAATAATAATAATCCTAATATATTTCATATACCTATTTTGACAAAAAATACCAATAAAAAAAAAATATATATATATATATATATATATATTTTATATATATATATATATATAAGAAAATATTTTTAGTAATAACATGGGCCGATCTCTATTTGTAAACATTAAAATAATAAACAAACCAATGCACCTTTAAAATTTGTTGCCAAAACTAATTTTTATATATATATAAATTAAACAAAAAAATTAAATAAATAAAATCAAACTATGGCATGAGGATTAAGGATATAAAAAAAGGGTGCCTACCAGAAGCACGGTCAGGTTCTGACTCAGAATCTGGGAACACATGCAACAGAACAGATACATCAAGATAGCTACTGCAGGATCTCATGCCAATAACACACCAGCCCAAAGAATAAAAAATTCATATAATCATCATCTGAATTATATGAACCTAAAAATATATACAGTCAAACAATGATTCAAAACATTGTTAGGTTATTTTGAAACCTTTTATCATGGAGAGAGAAAAAAATTTTGAAAAAAAAAAAAAAAAAAAAAAAGGAAGACGGATTGGTGCATTAGAGTGCAAGCAAGATTTAAGTGGTGGTACTGTTTTTATTATTGTTTTGTTTTTTTAATAAAATAGAAAATATTAATAGATGTAGTAGGCTGTGGTACAGACCAGATGATGCATATTCTCCAGGGTGAACCCAGCCGCCTGCACAATTCAGTAAAGCTCAGTTTTTTTTTTGTTTGTAAAAAACAATATATAAAACAGATCAAAATCTATTTATCAATCCCACAAAATATACATATAAATAAAATATAACAAAAACAATAAATTGTGAATTAAAACTGTTAATTTATTAATTAAGATAGCAGCTGAATTTTTTTTTTTCCTTAAGTGAAAATGAAGCAGTTGCCCAATGAATAGCCAAAACCAAAAATAACACATATTTATTTGGGAAATTTAAATTTTATATTTTTAAAAAGGAATTTATATTATATTCAACTAACTTTCTCAATATTAAAGAGAAAAAAAAATCGAGTTTAACCACTGCCTCCAAAATCGAAGAAAAAGAAAAAAATGAATTAATATGTAAATTTATGTAAATAGATATTTATATAAGAGACATGGAAGCCCCATCCTCAGATTCTCACATTAAATCTAAAATGTTATATAATTATTTACAATAAATATACCATAACATTGTAAATAATTTGTTTGAAAAAAAAAAAATCTATAATAATAATAAATTTGTGATAATAGTGGAATATTACAATATTTTTAAATTATTTTAGTGATATATTTATTGTACAGAATTAAACATTTTATATTTAAGGGTTCTGAATCATGTTATATATATATATATATATATATATATATATATATATGTATGTATTACACATAATAGATTTTTGATACGAATTTCCTTCTTTCATTTAAGTGGAAATCGAAAAAAAAACAAAAACAAATAGGAACAGCTCATAACGAATCATTTTAACCTAAAAATTTAAGTTGATTAATCAACTTTTATAGACTATGGTTCCCATTTCAGTTAAGTTCTTTTCCTAAGAAAAAAAAAATAATAAAATAAAAAAATAAAATAATTGGCTACTGTGTATATTTAATTTGATGTGTAAATATACCAAATATTACAGAATTGCAAAAAATATCCAATATTTCGATGTTTTAAAGAACTTTGTTGATTTCAGCCTTGTATTTATTTTTGAGAAAACAATTACTATATTAACCGTTATTAATTTTTTTTTTTTTTTATACATAATATAATTATATTTTGATATTGAAAAATTATTATTATTTCTTTTATCTAAGGAATCTTCAAATTCAATAAATAGTTTTTTAAAAGTTACTATTTAGACAAACTTGGGCATTAAATACCTTAAACAAAAACATAAAATTAAATAATTAATTGGTTATATTATATAATAAAAGTTAATTTGAATATTTCTTTAATTTGATTGATTCTATGGTAGTAGCTTAATAGCCAGAGGAAGTCATACACTAGGCTAATATTTAGAGCAAGATATCCGAACGAAAAAGATTTTAAGGTAAAAAAAAAAAAATATACGTATTTTATGATGCCAAATTTTGTCAGTCAAATTCTGCTTGAAATAAAATGTTTAAAGAACAATCAAATAATAAGAATCCATTTTCAGTAGTTTTCAGATTATCAACTTAGAAAATGAGTTAGAAAATCACAATTTAAATAAGATTATACATTGAAAAAAACAAAAAAACATTATGATAAAGATCAAAAACAACAAAATAAATAAAGCGGTGATCAAGATAATATTTTTCAATATGCTATGTCATTTAACTATATCTTATCTAAAAGAATTAAGACCATAGCCTAAATTTAAATAACATAAGGAGATAAAAATATTCACAAACAAGATGTAGATTAAAACAATAAAAATGGTTACTAAATAAATAAATTTAAAGCTTCAGGAATGAGAAAAGATCATAAATGGACTAGTATAGAAAGGATTTAACAAATTAAAAAAAAATAAAAAATTCTAGAATAAACTATTTTGATAGTTAATGAAATTATCACAAAGGCAATGGCTTGGGCAACTGCTATAATGATTATCACATATTTAATAATATTGAAAATGAATAATCAACAACTTAAAGTAAATAAAAAAATCAACAGAAAAATAACAACTCACGTTATCAATAAAATAATTCTTATTTAATTAACATGAAAAGATTTTTAATTTTGAAAAAAAAAAAGAAGAAAAAAAAAGTTCAATGTCACATACAATTATTGAAAACTAAACAGGGGCATAACTGTACCATTATGTAACACAACAAGCCTACCAGGTTATCCCAGCCATCTTATTTCTGAAATGGTCTTCTGAGCTTTCATTGAGCATTAATAAATTAACAGTTTTAATGAAAAAGTAAAACATAATTATAATATTAAATTTAAACATGAGTTATAGTGAAAGTTATAATAATGAATATCTGCAATATTTAGATATATGCAACAGTACACTGATACATAAAACATATATTGAAATAAGAGAATGGAAAATACTGGGCTCGAGGAGAAATAAGATACTGTGTGATCACACTCTTACATATTGATTTGTTTCTATTTTTATATACTCAGTACTGTTACATAACCAAGAAGTAAACTGTTTGTTTTTTTGTCAAATCAAATGTTTGTTTGCAAGAACAAAGAACTTTTATCATTTTAGATACTGAAAAAAATAGCTTTCAAATAAAATAATTTAAAGGATTATTATTAATATTCAAATAAAGTTTTTTTAACGAACATTCAAATATAGATAACTTTAATTGCAAAATTTACTTTAGATGTTGAGAAAAAAAACATGATTCTAAACGTTCCATAATCAACTGAGCCATAATGTTTTTTTAAAACATTTATTAATTGTATTAAACTGCTACTGGAATATCCCAAAGCATTTCTGAAACAACAAATCTTACCAGTAATATCAGCGCCTTCATCCATTTCTCCGAGTGCTTCTGCATCCTGAAAACTAAGTTCTTGATACAAAGTGTTCGCACTCCTCTGCTCCCTAAAAAAATTAGGAATAGTTATGGACTTTTGAAAATATATATTTTAAAAAGAAATGATAAAATGGTTAACAAGCAACTATGTTAGTTTCCTCTATTTTTTAAAACAGATTTTTTTAAAGAAAACTAACAGATGAATCAATTACTAAAAAATATAAGTAGTATAAATTATTAGTTTTAAAAAATATATATTATTCAAAATCTTGGTGTTTCTTGATAACATACTTCAAATTAATGAGTCATCATCATTTATAGCCTGTTATGGAATTTTTCAAAGAATAATTTAAAACATTTCTAATTTATTTAATTCTATTATTACAATTATCTATTTTAATCAGATTCTGTTACTAAGATCAGAGATTCTTTTCAAATTAAATTGAAATAAATTTTAATATTATGAACATTACAGCAATATATTTTAATTTTTATTTGAATAAAACCCTAATCAAAATTCTTTTTAATAAAAATTACTTTTTGGTAGTACTCCGTCCCACTGGAGTGGTGACACTAGGTGGTGGTGGACACTCCTCTGACGTATCAGGAGTGGCATCTTTGGAATTAGGGCTTAATGTTTCTGACCATCCTTTCTCCGAGACTTCTCTCACTGATGCATCTTCTTCAGTGTTATCATTTTGCTCATTGCCCTGGAAATTTTAAGTTATAATAAAAATCAACACCTAATACAATAAGAAAAAAAATATTAACTTATAAAATACACAAGTATTTATATATGATACATGTATACTTACATAAATGACACTACTAGCTAATATTAAGTAAACTGTGAATATATATGAAATAGTACCATTTCATTCTTGAGGCTTGTGGCAGAATGATTGCTTTCAGGAGGTGAGGCAGCAATACTTGGAAATTCACCAGGGCTTCCCGCATTGCGGGCAATACTGGACATAGTATGAGTTTCCAAAGATTGAAAACCAAAAGACATAGGACCAGAGGATCTAAAGAAAAATAACATTAGATGATATCATTATGTAAATTATGAATCATCAATAATATTTTTCAGCATGAAAGAGTAATAGCATGCATCTGGCAAATATCCAAAATCAAAAGTACGTTTTAGATTTATAAATGGAAACATAAAAGAATTGCAACTTACCTGTTCATATGGGCAAGACTTAAAGGGGGTAACCTAGGCCTACCGCCGTCCAATCTTTCACCAGTACCCATTAATACTTTAGTTCTATCAATATAGTCCATATGTGTTTTAAACAACTCGGTGTACCTCTCATGTAACTTAGCGTACTCTTTTTTCATTTCTTGTTCTTTTTCTTCTAATCGATAAACTGAAACATTTTTAATTCCACTATATCACTATTCGTGTCAATTAAAAAAATTAAACTAATTGAATCAGAACATAAATTACCATGATCGGCTGAATTTTTGGATTTAAGCTCAAGCATTCGTACAATTGATTCGAGACTTTCGATTTTACTACCTTTAACTTTCTTCTCATCTTCAATTAAATCTTCTACTTCAAGCAATTTCTGTAATGAAAAAATATGATATATTTACACAATACCAAAAATGATCCAGATCACAAAAATGATTTGACACATTGAAACTTCTTGTGAATATCACTGAACATATTTATTATGTATCGCAGCTATAAAAATCAAAATTTCAAAGCTCCAATTCACTGTGCCTTACCTGCTCAATGTTTTTCCTAAGCTGTTTTTCCCTTTCATATTGTGTAACCAGCTGTTCATTATCTTCTCTAAGCAGCTCTAATTCAACTTCATGCTCCTGATTTTCAGTGTAAGACAAATCTAAGGACTCTAACACATTGACAACTAGAGGCATCAAGTCTTTCACGACGTCTTCGTCATATTTTTCGATCATTTTTTCAAATTCTTGATAAATTCGTCCTGCTAAGGATTGTACCTTATCAGACATTACATGGGAATCATCGTCTGTCCCGTAGACCGTCTCTTGTTCCACCTCAATCATCTTGAATCACTAGTGTCCAGCGAGTAGGAAAATTGATTAAAAGTTAGGAATACATCGTAAGAACTATCTATTTACATCTACCTATGGATCTCGACTTGTGTCATATCTGCCATTTTCTTACAGTTTACTGCATAGTATAGCAATGCCAACTGAATCGGTTAGTCACAGTTAACCTTTAGAAGGTTAACGATTTTAGCGCTTTGGCGGTAAACTGGGTAGAGTAATTGTAAACATTTAGTTTTGGTTGCGGGTTCAGTGTACTTATTTGGGACTAATTCTTTTCTTTTTTTTGTCATTTAGAGTTGATACATATATAAATTATTATTAGAAATGGGTTCTGAATCGATAAAAAATTTTAATAAGTCTCTAACAGAGTATTTTAACCTTAAAACAGAAGATGCTTCTCACAATTTACATAGAAATTTACAGGTAAGTCAGCAAATAAAATTTATTTAATTTTCTCAAACCAATATTTTTGGTGCTACTATTAAAAATAATAATAAAAATAAATATTTTAATGATCCTGCTGATCAAATACTCCTTGAATTACTTGCGTATGTCTTAATTGATTCAAATTTCATCCTTGTGTTCGCTGCTAATTGATTCAATTTTGCTTTTCCCCCTATTTTTGATTGTATATTTTGAAAAGTTTTATGTATATCATTAAGATTACTGATGTTATGTAGACATGCAGTTAGGCATTCTGGTCCTGTGGCCTTATAAAAAACAGTAGAACTGTTTATTCTGAGGAGATTCTGTAAAGTTCATTGCATATGACTCAATTTTGATGAGCATGATTCTACCTGAAAATTTTATTAGGATGGAACCTAAGTATTATTTAATTATTAATAATAGTTTTAGAAAACCTGAAGACAATTCTGACACCGATAATCTTTGACCATATGCTTCATCTATCGCTCCCCATCAATGCCCTAACCCACAAGACTTGATACAATTTTATTCCCCCTGTCTTGGTCTATTTACAATATTTATTAATAGTAACTCAGTGTAACCCCATTATTACTAAACAGACTGTTGTAGTCCTTAGTCTTCTCAGCAGACCTCCAGTATGGCCTGTCAAGTGTCCTTAGTTTTTATGTCTTCAACAGTTTCTTTAGAATCTCTTTATATAAGCATCCTAATACCTCAGTTCATAGACCTCGCCAATTTTTTATTATTTTCACAGGACCTAAGATGGTCTCAGGCTCCGAGTGTCTTTCTTACTCTTAGTTTACTCTTGTTAAATGAAGTGTAGCAAAGAATGAATTAATTATATAAATATATGTTTTCCAGACTTGACCCACCTTTACTGAGCCGTAGATCCTCCTGAGGACTCCTCACTCAAACACATTCAGCTTCAATATTTTTGTAAATTATTTTTTTTCTTTCTTGCAGGTACTTGCTTGCTCAACTGGTTGTAATTCATTCAACCCTGGAAATAGAGAAACGGTGGAATTGTTTTCAAATATTTACGAATTAATGATGACCCTTGATTCCAAAGCTCACCTAACTTGGGCATCCATTGATGTCCTGCAACAAACGTGTCTGAACCCAAGTGCTAGAGAAAGCTTAACGCACACATTCAAGTTTTTACCTGTTCTTACCAAATTTCTTGATTCAAAACTCATACTGGAAAAGAAAATTAAAATTTTACAACTAATGCAGGTATCATTTCTTAGTTGTGAACCTATTTTATTTCCAACCACTTTATATTTTAACTTTAGTATTTGCTTAGGATTTGACATACGGAATCAAAATATCTTGGCAAGAGGCCCATTTACCTCAGTTGATATCGACATTGACGAAATGGATCACCGGAGATGAACTTGAATTAGTCCCATTATCGCTTGGTGTTCTAGTTAATTTATGTTATAATAACTCTGCCGCGGTTTATACTCTGATGAAGTCTGTAAATGTGAAGAGCTTTTTAAAAACTTTACTAAAAGTTCAAAAAAGTAATACTGCTTCAAAAATACAAGTAGGTAGTTTTTTTTCCCCACAATTATGGTATTATTAATCTTTTGAACCATTAAATAATTAAAAAATAAATAAAATTTCAGGTTTGCAAACTCTTGTTCATATTGGAAGGGGTTTCAGGAGGTGTTCCTGATTCTGAAATGGAAATATATATTAAATCAACATGTCAAACTCTTAAAGAGGCAATCAATTTATCTAATGCTTGTTTGATGAGGCATATCATAGATTTTTTTAAAAAGATCATTCAAAATGAAACAGCCAGAAAAGTTGTTAATAATTATCCAAAGTAAGTAATAACTCATGTGCTTTTACTATTAATTTTTTTTTGTTATATGTATTTTTACCAAAATAAATTCCTGGATTATAGGTTTAGATATGTTTATTTTATTGTATTGTAACAGTTGATAATCTTAAGAATTGTGGGAGGGATAAATCTAAAAATTCCCTTTTCTTTTTGTGAGGCTGAGATCGAAGTGTCATCCTGCAATTGCTTTCTATCTTTATATGATTACTACTCCCAGTATGAGTAATTGTAGTAGAATTGATTTCTGCCATTGTATAATCATAGGAACTTCATAGGCCATACTAATTTGTACTAATTAATATTATTTTCTGTTTCAGTTATGCTGAGGATATAGAGGGTTTGCTAAACATAGTGAGTGAATCAGATAACGTGTATGGCGACTGCCTTGCTGCGCTCTTTGACTATTTTTCCTGTGTCATCGGCCTTAATATTTTAGGATTAGAAGGGTTGTATCCTCACTTCCTCATTTTAGCGTTACAGTGGTTAAAAACAGATGACGTTGCAAATGATGCTCTAAAGTTGATTTCGAATATTGTCACTGATCTATATACAACAGACCTGAAGAATGCTCCTCCTGAAAAAATTGAAATAATGGATTCTGTGCAGCAGCTCTTAGAAGAACATTTGCCGGTATTCCATTTCTATTAAAATTAATGCTTATGATACTTATATTGTTGTTTAATTGTATGTATATGTTGAGGTCTAAGCAACATCTCCCCGCTTCAGCAATTATGCACAAATACAAAATAGCTGACCAGAATATGATTAGTTGGTGGCAATTTTTAGGAGCTACAACAAACTTTTCCCTTCTGTAACTAATTTTGCATAACTGTTAAATGAAAAAAATCTATGGTAGATGACAAACTTATCTGACGAGTAATAAGATATTTTGGGTGAAAGCAGGAGGTAGAATTCCACTTAGAAACTGTAACACTTATTTATAGTTAAATCTATATTTAAATTTGTATCTCAATAATAATGAATGATCTTATTTTGGATGTGCCCTTATTATATTATTTAAAGAATAAATTAAATCTTACTTTTGGTTTATTAGTATTACATATTGCCCTTGACACCATTCACCAGCGGTACCCTCCAAATGAGCTCTTACATCCCTGAGACCAGAGCAGCCGGAGCTGGGTGGTACTGCCAGCTATTCGAAAACTCAGCCGCGGTTGGAATAAACGCCAGCAACTACAATGGCGAGGTTAGGGCCGTCCACGAAGCCTCCAACGAACTCCTTGCCAACAGCGTGAACCCAGGAAGAGTAGTCTTCCTCGTCGATTCCCAGGCAGCAATAATAACTCTAAGCAGCAATAACAACACGGACTGCATTGAGACAATAAGGTGTTGCTGAAAAATTGCAGAACTCACTTTGACTGGGTGGGCCGTCTTCCTACAATGGGTACCCAGCCACGTGGGGCTCCGTGGTAACGAGTATGCTGATGCCAAGGCTAAGCAGGGAGCAGAGTCAGACCAGCCTGTCATGCCTCTCACTTTAAAAAGAGCCAGAAACCTGATAGACGCCACGGTCAGTAACGTAACTAAAATGACCCTGATGACATCAAGCACTGGCAAAAAATGGTAGGAACTTGCCACGGTAGGGCCGAACCCAAGAAACATCGAGAGAGCTGAAGCCGTTGCACAATTTCAACTAATCACTGGGCACGACTACTTGCAAGCCCACTTGCACCACATTGGTCTTGCTGACAGTGACTTTTGCCCGTTATGCAACCTCGGATGCATGGACGGAGATCATCTGAGGGTTTGCACTGCTCTCATCTACCCAGAAGAAGACATAAATCGATATTGGGAGGCTCGTCGTCAGATGGCTAAACTGCCACAGATGGGCGTTGGATAAATAAATAAATAAAAAGTATTACATATATTATGATTTCCATACTTAAGTTGACCTTGTTAATTCTGTTGTTTTTTTTTTAATTAGGTAATACTATCATTGCTTGAAATAAGCAGCAATGAAGTCGTTTTAAGTGGCAATGAAGTTAACTTGAAGCTTACTGCATTGTTACACCTTTTGACACAAATGGTTCGAATAGAGAAGTTTTCAGACAAAATAATTACTCTGCTGGACCAGCAAGTTAGTTTTATTTTTTAAATTCAATCTTTTATAAATCTTCATGGACCAGAATTGAATAATAAAGATTTTTATTTATTATTATTTATTTATTTTTATTTTTTTTATAGGTATTTCGGAAGTTATTCGATCCCCTGATTAGTCCAGAGTGTGAAGAAAATATTCTTTTTCAAAAACCCGTTTATACTTTTTATGTTGAAGTATGTGAAAGTTTTTGTGTGATACTATTATATCTTATTATTTTATTTATTTATTAATTTTTTTTTTTATATTTTTCTTTCGACTTGCAGGCATTATCTTTTATCACAGATCTTTCCGATAGGGAAACCAGTTGGCTGTTGCTCTATAATGAAATGTTGCAAGAGAAACAAGTTCAAACCGTCCTGTCTATTGCCTTGTACACTGGTTCGGAAAACATTAAAAAAAAAGTTTTGACACTCACAGGAACAGCTGGATTTTTAACAGAATGGTAAATTGTTTTTTAATAAATTTTAAAACTGATTTTATCGTTCATCGATAGAAATACTACATGTCCGATGTGAAAAAAAGGCGTTTTTGTTCTCAATCTTTAGTGATTTGTTTTTACTTTTGTACATAATCAAATAGTTTTCTTAATCGACACTTTGATTATGTTATTCCTCCCCTTTACAGAGATAATTCAGATTCGAGAGTTCGTGACAATGTACATCAATCCTAAATCAATCAATCACTAAAGTATAACAAAAATTTTTTTTCAAATTCAATACTTTGCATTTGTATCGATAATATCTTCTTATTTTAGTATTGGTTTATTGGCAAAGAGAATGGCTGAACTAAACAAGCTTGTTATATTTTCGCCATCAAATTTTGCGAATCAAGAACCGCAAGCTATCAATAATTCAAGTTATATATCTCCTATTGACATGATGCCAATGTTGACGATAACCCAAGAAGGCCATCTTAACGGTGTTTTAGAAAAATGTGAGCAAGCTATGCGGAAAAATGAGGTGAGGGTTTAAGGAACCAATTAAATACAAAAGTTTTGTATTCTATGTATTGGATTATTTTTATTTTGCATGATTAAAATTATTTAATCTATTATTTATTGAATATGCATTATTCAAAGTTGTAAAATATGTTAGTTGGATGTTGTGAAGAAGTGGATAACACCAGTTACCTTGAAAACAAGTTAATTATTATTAACCTTCTAAGCAGGTTTTTTAATATCAGCGTTGTGAAGTTTTGCTTCTTGAAAGGCCCTAAAGTTTCTATTTTGGCACAAATGGTATTTTTAGAGTAATTACAGAATTTTGGATAGTGATCATGAATGCCCTTCTGGAATGTGTACTACTTTTACCAATCAACTTTTTTACAACAGGCAGGGATATTATATGATCTAGTATGTATTGCAGAGAAACTGTAAAATAAAATCATTTAAAGTTATGTAAATTTTGATAATTTGAAACTCGAGGAAACAAAAAGAATAAACTCTAAATTCTCCCTGATTGGAAAAAATAATAGATCATGGATCAGCGCTTGTTTTCTTGCTGTATCCTCCCAGAAACAGTCTCTGTTTCTTTTGATTCCAGCTGAGAGAAACCATGTTGTAGTACAGCCTTTCTATCGTGCTCTTAGCTAGACTCACTGCAATTCCACAAATGGGCTCAGGAGTCATGGGAATGTTGCTTTAGCCCTGTCTAGCAAGCTCATCTGCTTTCTGATTTGCCAGAATGTTTGAGTGCCCTTTCAACCCATTCTTCCCAGATTTTATTATTTAAGGCCAGTGTATTATTAGAGATATTGCTTGCAATCTCAACTAGCTTTGATCTGGTTATAACGTTCCTCAGAGCACCAATAGAGGTTTGGCTGTCAGAGTAAATTTTGATGACCCTGTTCTGTGTATTGTCTTCCGCTAACAATTGTGCTCAGTAAGAGTTCGTTAAAACCTAACTTCAATTAATTATTAATGTTTTTTGTAGGGACTATATATTATGTTAAAGCTATCAAGATTCGACTGTAGATTTGTATTTCATCATTGTTTACCTATAACTTTTTTTAATACTGTACAGGTTGTCAAAACTGTATTTGTCTGTCCATTAAATCTTGTAACAATTATTTTATTGTTACTCATTAATAAAAAAAAAAAAAAAAAAAAAAAAAAAAATAATAATTATTATTTTAGTGTGGCTCATAATTAACAAAAATTCTAGTGCAATACATAGTGTTTCTTGTATTCTGTTGGTGTTTGCATGTAATATCAACCTCACCAGTGAGAACTACGTTACCTACTTTACCATAAACCTATATTAGCCATAACTGAAAAATGATACAAATATACTAGTATAGAAATATACTAATGTAGATATATATATATATATATATATCTTTTTGAAAAACATGTACCATGTATCCTTGCTTTGATCCTTGATCTAATAAACTGAGATGATCCGGGGGTCTGTGTTCCCCAGAAGTCATAAGACAATGCATGTACCATGATTAACACAAATCACACGCAGCCATTTTTCTTTTAAAAACAGGGCAATCTGACATCAGCAATTATGGAACTGTACCAGTACAAGATGGCAGCTATGAATCAGAATCTGAGACAGCTTCAGATGAGCCAAGATGCTGCGGACCAGAGGGCCGCGAGGCTTCAACACAACTTGTGCCTTACAAACTCAGAAGTGAGTCGTCTACATCAGCTTCTGTATGGTAGCCAGCAGAGTTTAGAACTTGCGACGAAAGAAACTAATGCGTTAGCCAGCCAACTGTCTCAAGTAAAACAGGAGGCGCAAGAGACTCATAATAAGTATTCTGAGGTTTGTATTACTTACTTAATGGAAAATAATTGAATGGAATAGAATTTTTATAATGTAATCATTTATTTTAGTTTTAGTTGTCATTAATATTAATCATAAATAAATTAAAGGCTTAGGAAAGCAGAATGCTCAACAACACTATCAATCTCTGACCACACGCCTCCCTCCATTCCGCTTTAAAATTCAAATCAATGAGGCGCAATATTTATGTCACACAATCCTCTTATCTTTGTCTTGGTCTACTCGTTAGGCATTTTTAAACTATAACCTAATGGTTCAATACTGATTACTTTTTTGGAATACGATCATTTTAAATTTGAAATACTTAAAATATCCATTTTCACTTTTACTCATATTATTACCTGAATTATAATAACCAGATAAGTGCCCTTGATTCTTTTGTGTTCTTTTCTAAATTATTTAATTTTCTTTTACTCTTTTGGGACAAATATTCTAAACAATACTTTATTTTCAAAAACTGTAAGGCGTAAGCCATTCTTGCCTCAAAGTACGCAGCCGAGTTTTATGGTTATAAAGAATTGTAGTCACAATATGATTTCTATAAATTCTAATTTTATTTTCTGGGCATTGAGCACTAATTGAGTAATTTCATGACTGAGAAATAACAAGCCTTCCTAGCCTTCAATGTTATTATGATGAAGTGAATTGTTTTTTCAATAATTTAAAAACTTTTTGTTTCATTGCTTGATGGTTTTTTTATTATTATTATTTTTTTTTTAAATAGTACTTATCTTCTTTAGCTATAGCTATAATGGCAAACTTCGGTTCAGTGGGTCACTTTACCTTTTAGGTAACATTGGGATCTGCATATAATAAGAATGCCTTGTGTTAAGTAAATAAATATATCGTCCCTACAACTGCAAAGTATCGAATGTGAAACAAGACATTTTATGTATTATTTTATCAATTGCTTTAGGACTGATATACATTTTAGCGAATTTTCAAATCTGAATAAACTCTGTAAAGGGTAGAAATAACCCTGTCAAAGGATCGATTATACAAACTATTTGAGTTATGTCAAATCAATGTAACGAATCACTAAAGATCAAATGCAAAAAAAATTGTATTTTCACATTCAATACTTTGCAGTTGTATTACAAATGTTTTTAAAATATTTTGATAACTACGTACTATTTAAACAATGAAGGAATGAACTACCAATAACAATATTCTGAATAATGATAAATTAATTGATAATTTAATTTAAATATTATTCAAAGACTGTTTTGATTAATAAAATAGCTTGCAGCATTTTAATTTAAATTAAAAAAAATTGTTAACACTTTCATTTTTAAAACTGTGGAGTAGACATTTTAAAATTGGGGAGGAAGGAGTTGTTCAATGTCTATAACTTATCATTAATACCTTGTATTTATTAATTTTTATTTTGTAGATACTTCAAACTTTACGATCAAAAACACTCATAATATCGCAACAAAATCAAGAAATCGAAGACTACAAAAAGCAACTAGGATCTAAAGAAGACAAAATTATCAATCTTGAAGAAGAACTCAAAGTTAAAGCTCAGGAATGTTCTCAAATCAGCAACGATCTTCTCGGAGCGAAAGAAACTATATCAGGTTATTCTATATTCTTTAAAAGTTTACTTGTATAAGTTATATTTTATTTTTTTATGAATCCCCGACCTGAGGTATTTGAAAAGAAGGCCTCGGGATCTTCTAAAGTAGAAATTTCATTTGAGTGTTGCCAATGAGTTTGTTTTGTTTCTCAACAAGTTTTTTGTCATGTCATATTCAAATTACAGCAGATATACTGGATGTATAATGTTACAGTTCTTAATTTAAATCAATAAATAGAAAGACAAAAATTGATACTTGGAGCTTTCTAATTTAAAAATAAAAAAATTATCTTTCTTTACAACAAATTCACACTATATATCGACTGATGCCTATAGCACAGTTGTGTTAGGTTCAAATTTTTGTAAAAATGTTTTAAATGCATCATTAGAGATTTGGTGAATAGCTAAACATCTGAATGTTCAGATATTCATCAAAATCTTGTTTGAAGTGCTGCTGTAAACCCGGATAAATCAAATAACTTGTGTTCACTAAATAAAATAATATTTCAATATCAGTTTTGGAACTTCAAAGTTTCAAATTTGAATATTGTCAAATTTTATTTTCTTGACATCAGTGAGCTACTAAGGCATTGATATCAGTGTAAATTACAAAATTATTTTATTTATTAATAATTGTTAGTAGTTACAAAAGTAAATTTTTATTAGTTCATTCAATGGATTTTTAATTTTCAGCATTAAAGAAGAACTTGACCAATTTAGAAGCCACTGTGGAAACGAGCAAAAAGGTAACCATGATTATTTTTTTATATTAAATTTAAAATAAGCATTTCTGTATAGAAAAATGTTAGTTCATTTTATCATTATACTGTTCATCTATTAATGAAAGCTGCTAAAGCGAATCAAGATTAATTTTATTTTGTACAATAATTATAATCAATGTTATATATTGGATTGTGGAGCGTGAAGCTAATAAGAGATGTCTCTAAAGCAACGAGAAGAAGACGGAATATATGAAAAGTGTTCAGTACCTCCCACCTATGCCATCAAATACAGCTAAAATATACAAAAATGGCCATAAATTCCCAGTTTGCAAGGCCTTCAAATATCTTGGAGCACTGGTTACAGAGGCGAATGAGGATAGCCTCAGGATATTGTTGCCTTTTCGGAATCATCAATGTTTTAAAATTCAAAGACATCTCTTTGAGCGACAGGAGGGCCCTTTATAAGACCATTGTACGCCCAGTTGTCACCTATGGAAGCGAGACCTGGGTCCTACCAAGAAAAATGGAAAGAATGGTTTACACTTGGGAGAGGAAAGTTCTTCGGAAAATGTATGTTCCTACCTTCTCCGAGGGAGAGTGGAGAATTAGGACTAATGATGAGTTGAGAACTTTGTATGGCCAGCCAAATATTGTGAACTTTATAAAAAAGGAAAGATTGAGGTGGCTCGGCCACGTGGAACAGATGGGAAGTGACTGCCTCATAAAGGAAACTACTTTATGAAAAGCCTGGAGCTCTTAGACAAGGTCGTATGAGAATGAGATGATTGGAAGTGAGAAGATGGAGGAACGTTGCTGCCGATTGCTTGGCAAGCAATTTGTGACCAGGCCATTGTCCGTGGAGGGCAGTAGCGCCATAAATAAATATATTGGATTGTAATTTACTGCTAACTTCTCAGCTCTAAATACAGTGGAATATCTTTGCATGAACATCACTGGGGAATAATAATTTGTCTGCTAAGTACTTGTATCCATTGAAGAATGAGAAATTCTTTGTTTTTTTTTAATATGACTGACAAATATAATACAACAAAAGAAATAAATAAAAAGAGTAAAAGACCATATTATAAACATAGATAAAAAGCTTGCAGTCATTTTTTTTTTTTGTAACCATACGTGTGTCCAACTGGTCAATACAGATGCTAAGTATGAAATGAGAAAAAACACATTTTAGTTTTCAATATTTAGCGATTCATCATTGCTTTTACACATAATCAAATAGTTAGCATAATTGACCATTTCTTAGGGTTATTCCTCCCCTTTACAGAGTGAATTAAGATTCGAGAGTTCTCTACAACAAAAGCCATTGCTAAAGTATAACAAAAAACATGTTTTTTGGACACAATATATTCAGTGTATGTCTACATACTTCAGGATATTATAATTAATTTGTAAGTACATAATTTAACAAAAATAAATATAAGGTGAATCATTATTATTGTGGTGATATAAGTGTGTTTGAGTAATTTATTTTAACCCTTTGGCTGCTTCTGACTACTATATGAGTTCGGCTGGTTGGTGAGACTGCTACTAACTCATATTGTAGGTCTTTTACTATCGCCATCTGTCGACATTTAATAGAAGCTGAAATGCCTCTCAAAGCCAATATATTGCATACTTCACTTTCGTCAATTTCAGGGACCTTCCGTGTACCTGCTTCGACTCTTTTTTACTGCCATGTACTGTTTCTCTTTACTTGAAATTTTGCATGCATATCCTTCAGTATATTTTCTGCTTTTGTAGTGAATAGTTAAGTGCACTGATATTTACAAAAAATTTTATTCTGATGAAGAATTATTAGAACTTTTGGTGGGTGCAAGTGAAAGTGAAGGAGAATCTTCTTCAGACCATGACGAGGATTTTTTTTATCAATCCGGTAATGTATCTATTGGAGAAATGCCGGGAACTAGTGGGATATCAAATAGAAGAGAGAAGGAGGAGGGGAAACATGAATAGTAAATGTAGAATAAATAAAGAAAATGAAAACGCTAAGCGTAAAAAGTATGCTGTACATGGAGTACTGTAGGTGCCTAGACTATCCTGCATCACTGTATCCTCCCCCTGTCGAGCATGCGGCAGCTAAAGGGTTAAAACAAGACTTACTAAACCAAATGCGATGTTACTGGTAATAAGATGTAAGGGGTCTAAAATTTGTTAATTAAACTAATTTAATTACTTAAAATTAATCAAAGAATGAAAAATGGTTGCATACAAATTTGAGTTAACTGTTGTTTATATTAATTTCATTGTGTTTAGTAGGTGCATATATTTTATTTGTTTTTAGTTTTTTATTTATGTGATTATAATTAATAATATATTTGTCAAATACCACTCACTCACTTAACACGAAATCTCAGAAACCACCGAACGGATTGGAATGAAATTCGATATGTAGATTCCTCTAGGGCCGTAGGTGCTCGCTAAGAAAGGAATTTTAAAAAATCGGCTTGGATCGCGGCTAATTTGCGAAAAATACGATTTCAATTTTTATTGGGTCAATAATAAAAGATTAATTATCATATGGTCTTCGGATATAAGCTAAGTTAAAAAATAGGTTAGATCTTTAAGCCGCGAACTTTGACCACCGTTTAAGTTCCTTATAGTTGTAAACAAACAAAAATACGATCGATGTCGAAACCTTATAATATTGGTACTTTCTGTGAACTCATGGTAGCTGCAGAGGTTACTTACAACTTACAAGTTTGAGTTGTTTCGTGACGAGAAGCTATTAAAAGACTAATGTTAAAGAGGAGGTTAAAAGACTTATGTTCTCTGGTGATGACATGTAAGGCCAGTTCGATGTAGGGACAAAAAACAGATAAGAATCAATAGTTCTACCAAGTGTATCATCATCTCTTTAGTATCGTATCATGTTCTGCCATGGAGAAGAAAGGTACAGTATTAACATCCCTCAGCGTGACCCAAACTCCAATACATCACTTAAGAAAACTGTATCTGCAGCTGATTTTTACGCCTAAATGTTAGTGGAGCGAGGAGGTGAAGAACCTTATTTACTTTAATTTCGTAATCTTCTCAGCCAATTTATGCTTGATATGTAAGCAAAAATAGAAACAGAAAGACTAAACTTTATTCAAAAAAATCAAAAAAGTTGAGAAGTTGAGACTATATTCACTTAAAGTATGCCATAACAAAAGCTGATGGTCTGGTATCAGAGCTGGGTAAGATGGTAGTGCTGCCTCGAAGCTTCACTGGAGGACTATCAAAATAAGATAAAAATTAACTTTAGCAAATTGTCAAATTTACTTATTGAAATTATTCTAAGAATTGAATTGTTCAGGTTTATTTAAGTAATAATAATTATCAACGTTAAGCTTAACTTTTACTAATTTTAGTTGTCCTTAATCCTAATGATATTAAACCGTGGCGGAGCGGGGTACTTTCAGCTAGTAATTAATAATGGTGTAAGTTGTATTGGATAACATCTGAAAAAATAATTTGTTTTAATCTCATTTTAATTAATTATAAATAAAGTTTGTTAAAAAATTAATTTATTGAATAAATTTAATTGGTAATAAATAGAAAAGAGGAGTGGGTGAGACAGTTTTTTTGGTGGGAACAGGAAGTGCAGGTGCACATGTGGGCATCATTGTGTGTTTTGTGTTGTGATATGCTGAATTTTTTTGGGAGTATTTGGAGATTTGAAGGTGTGATCCAGAAATTATCAAGTAAGAAGAATGGTGAATCATTTTATCAAGACTTAATTTAACCTATGACTGGCAAGGATTTAAGTTTTTCTTTTGTTTACAAATTTAAGGTATTTTGTTCTTATTGTATAGAGTCCCTAATCAGGGGCATTACTTGAATCTGCGGTGTTAAGAAAATAAATGTTTTTTTTGTTTTTTTATGTCAATATTTTAAATTAGTTGTATAAACTAAAGTGGTATTTTTTTATTTATTTGTAATTTAGGTTAGAAGGCGTACTTACTTGAATTTTTTTGAAACATAGAACCACATTTCATTCAATTTAAAATCAAAGGCGCCCGCTGGACTAATTAAAAATAATTTTTTTATTTTTGACCTGTGTAAGATTTTTTCTCAAGAGGTATATTAACTGATCCTCCCCATGTAGAATAAATAGAAAAACCTTGCAAAGATCATATGATAACTGAATAAAAGTAAAGAATGTCAAGAAGAATAAAAGTGGCAAACCATTAATACATTTTTAATTCCATTAAAATTTATGTTAATAAAACAAACCCTAATGATATAACCAATAAAGACGTTTAATTATTTTGTCTTTCTTTTATTTAGGAAATATTACAGCAGTCATTAGTCCTCACAAAATTAGAAAAGGTAATGTCTGAAAAGGACAAAGAAATATCAGAACTGAACAAAGAATTGAGCGAACAAAGGAGAATGAGGGAAATCATTTCAGAATTGGCCATGGGTAAAAGAAAATTGGACAAATAACGATGACTACATTTTCAAAATATTCTTCGAAGGCTGTGTATATTTTTATATAATCATATCTTAAGATTATTTAAGTATAAAATGTGAAAGGAAAAAAAAAAAAAAAAAAAAAAAAAAACTAGAATAAAGCTTATAAGTAATACTTTGTAAATATGTAATACAAATTATTTTTTTTTAAACAAGTATATCATTGTATCTCTATGTTTTTTTAAACTAAGCATAATAAAAATTATATGGTTGACTGTAATTTTATGAATAAAATAGACCGGGATAAAGTCAGGTTGTCAAAACATTCCCAAGTTAAAAAAACTTTTAATGTAATGCTGTTTGGGCCTGCGTTACTAGGCATCAGAGACTAAATAACAAAAGATAAAGAATGGTAGTAAACAAAATAAATTTTATTGGTATTATTTTTCTTTTTTTTTATTACCATTCTTTGACACATTCTGATTTTTTGTTATTTATAACCTCGAAGAAGGCTTGTAATGCGAGCCAAAATATTGGCACTCCAATTTAAGTTTCTTTTCACAACATGATTGCATCCCTGACAATATTCTCCATTTAATTAAGTATGTATATATATTTTAAACTAATTTGAATTGTACTGAACCTTTAATAGCATATAGTTCAAAATTTATGGAAAAACCTGTAAACAAAAGATTTTCTTATCATAAATAAAAAACATTGTTTTTTAAAGTTAATGTATTTCTAGATAGCATGACATTAATTTATTATATATTTTTTATAAAAATAAAACTTTTTTAGAACATATAGCTTACCCCGTCACGGTTTCATCCCCCTCTCATAAATAACTTAGATTATTTTAACTAATACTTGAATTTCATTTGTTTATCGATAATGATCTTGTATTGAAGTATGAAATTTGTGATTATTTCTTCAATGATATTTGGATGCATGGCAGTAATTTTAACTTGGTTAAAAGCATAATTAGACATCCAGGAATAATTTTATCGATTCATCTGGTTGAAATTTAATTTCTAACAATAACAGTATATGACAGTTTGGCAAACTTCATTTCTGGCACTCAAGACTATACATTTCAATTACTATCAAAGTGAAATTTATTATTATAAACCTTCCTATAACTATGAAGACGTTGTAGTTAAAATTTATTTCAGTTGGGTTTAATAGTTTTAACATTGCAAACTGTTGTACAACGGCCACATATATTGGTCGATTTTTAAACTGCGCTCTGAGATCCTTATGTCGCTCCATATACTTATAGCTTTTTAATAACGATTGAATTGAAAATAAGTAAATTTTATCATAAATTTCAAACTCTATGTAACACCATACCTTTGTAACCTCTCTCGAATGGTGCTCGCCACCTATCGGTCGATTACCAAACTTCACTGTGCACCACATTTGTATGGCAGTATAATTGAAAATTTTTAAATTTTATTATTGCTAAACCTTCCTTGAACTATGAAGATGGTGTGGTTAAAACTTGGTTTAATAGTTTTTGCAGTTAGCGATCACAAACAAAAAATGGCTTGTCCTTTTATATAATAGTATAGATATGGGTATTTTGAAATAAACATAAACATTTGTATATGTTCAACAACGTTTTAATTAAATCAAAAATACATTACAAATAATTTACATTATTGAATTTATTTATTTTTTTATATTTTTTACAATAAAAAATAACTGTATTTTATGACAATATTTATATATTAGCTTACAATATACAATCAATACCTCATCAGTTATTTTTAAACAGTTGATTCACTAATAATATCATGAGGTAAAATATGCAAACCTGTTCTTTTTTTTTTTCTTTTTTGTATTAAAACTAAAAAAGCACTTTCACGGAAATGTAAACAAAAAATTTGTTAAAACTATATTCATTCATTATAAACGAAAAAAAAAAAAAAAAAAAAAAAAAAAAATTAAAAAGTGATGTAATTTGCCAAGCTTAAGTGATGATACTTTCTACTTGTATTTAGGTCGGTCAATTTATTTTTTTCATTCGATAAACAAATAATTTCTGTTTATACTTATATTTATTTATACTCAACAATTATTTATCTACTTCAAAACAATAAAAACTTCAAATCATAAAACTCTTTCTCATATAAGTGCGTAAATTTTAAACGCCTTAGACGCTACGATTTATATATTATCATCCTCCCAAAAATATTTTCAATACCTTTAAATTACTTATCTCTCTCTTTACACTTTTATTATACACATAGTTACATTTAAAACTTCTGCTCTAAAAATCCCAAAAAAACAACATCGGGCAAAAAAATAAACGTAGTCGTTCACTTTACCTAAAATAGCTTCTACTGTACATATACACAATAAGAATTTCATTTTATTCATTATTCTTAACTTCATTTACTTTTAATACTTACAGATATAAACTTCGATATAATATTATGTTTTCAAATATACAGAAGTACACAGGTCAAAATTGAAACTGCATTTGAAAAAGTAACTTGGATATTAATTAATATCAATAGGAAAAAAAATGTAAGAATTGCGAAAAACTATTTTATCTCATAGGAATAAACAAACATCGGAAATTATTTCAGAAAGTAATGCAATTCGTATACCATGAATATATTTAATACAGCCAAACCCTTAAATATCAAACTTTCTAACATCGAACATTTATTCAAAATAATTATAACAAACATAATTAGAAAATATTTTTATGTACATCAAAAAAATGTTTAAATAAGTATGAATTAAAAAAAAAAAAAAAAAAAAAATGTCAAACATTTAAAAACAAAATAAAATAATAAACAGATGTTTTTTTTTTTTTTGTTAGATACGATAAGTAAAAGTTTATACGATAAGTAAAAGTTTATACGATAAGTAAGAGTTTGACTGTACTAGTATAGAGAACTCGCCTATGATTAGATATGGATAATCAACTCATGATATGGAATGACTAGATTTAACAAATAAAAAAATAAAAATAAAATATTTGTCAACTAAAAATAATAATAATTGCAAGATGAAATATTACATATTAAGAATAAAGTGCTGAAATTAGGCAAGTTTCTTCTTAATCTTCAAAGCTTTCCAATGCTTAATGAATTATTAGAGAAATTTTAATCGATGAAGCCCTATGTGTTTTCATTTCTATAGAAAAGAGTTTATAAGGTGGGATTAAGACATTTATTTCGATATGAAACAAATAGAATTACGGTACGATTTAGTTTTCTGATCAATAAAGTATAATATGACTGGAAGTCCATCAGTCGTTACCTCAATCTTAATCAACTTTATACGAGGTGGCTTATAATTGACCGACCAGCTAAAATACACAGAAGATCAATTGGGAATCATGAACTAATACTTCGCTCTGAATTTATAACCATCAGTTAAGAAATCGACATCACAGGCAATGAAAGACATAATCACCGTACAAGCTTATATTATATCTCAAGTAAATTAAGTCTCTGTGAGGATGAAAGTTTGGAAAACGGACCTTTTCAAGTGCAATTTCAATTTCCTCTTGTATACATAACTATTAACAAGTACAATTACACATATTTCTTCATCTTCTTTTTTTTTTTTTTTCAACAAAACAATTAAATATTTAAAATTCTTAAAAAGGTTTATATTTACAAGGAATGTATAAATCACTAACAAATTATCACTCAATGGTTAGTTCCAAAAAGGAATACTGTACATGTAACGACATCACAAAATGCCCAATAAATAAATACTAATATGAAAGAAAAGAAAAAAAAAATATTACACTGACATCCTGGGCTACGATGCTCAACTTTGGTAAAATTATAGTCAAGTAGGATACAATGAATTACATAATAAAAACTTAACACTTCGATTGAAAGAAGCACAAAAACAAAGAAATCAAACACAACATCCGACAAAATCACTCGCTGTACTGAGATACATCACCTCAGCGCAAGGAAAAATAAATTAGTTATTAAAAACAGCCTTATTCTCCAGCCGAAAATAAAAAGGAAAAAAATACACTTATATAATCTATACTTTGGTTGGGTTCTCTACTAACCTACGCAGTCCACATATACTCACACTTACACACTTGTCAAGTGTTCGCTAATAGAATATTCATTAAGAGGTGGGTTAGTTCATCTCGATCCACTGTGCATATTTAAGAGTATTACGTGAGCAGTTTATAATTCAGGTTTCTTTTTTTTTTTAAGCTTTTTTCTTTCTCAAATTTATAAA
The DNA here is from genome assembly GCA_003667255.2 of Euschistus heros. NCBI lineage: Eukaryota > Metazoa > Arthropoda > Insecta > Hemiptera > Pentatomidae > Euschistus > Euschistus heros. The sequence goes on along the minus strand of RCWM02000468.1, from coordinate 579,738 downwards.
TAAAATATTTGTTTGTTTTTTTTTGTTTTGTTTTTTAATATTAGGAAATTAGGCATATAAGGGGTGGGGAATCGAAAAATCTGTATTTCCGAAAGAAAAAAATGCTCGTATACCATAATCGGTTAAAGGGCAGTGATAAATTCCCGTTTGAATTGGAACGAAGCGGTAATGAGTGAGGATGGCGAGACTTACGCCCTTGCAAGTAGCAACAAAAGGTACTTTGATCCTTATTAATTCAAAGCAGGGCTGAACTGTCGACTAGTGGGGAGAGCGGGCTCAGCCCGTCATGTTTCTTGCACCTCTCCATCTCGTAATGAACCTCCATCGATAGACCTGTCAACAAAAATTAAAGATTACTTTTTATATTTCTTCATTAAACATTATTTCATCTGGCTGAAACATTAACAATTATTATCTTCCCTTTGATTGATATCTCAAAAAGCAACAAGACATATTCATCCCACAGTAAACAAATATACCTCTTCAATCAAAATTCTTGTAGAGCTTAAATTAAGCTCTTGATGTTTATATTAACTTTAGTTGTATTTAATTTATAAATATTTAGCACATTCGCTGATCGTCTGTTGTTGAAGACTTGTGTAAATGAATTAACAATAAGTTTAAAAACAAAATCATTAATTTTAAAAAACACTTTGAATTTAACTAATGAAACCCTAAAGCATGAGTTATCAGAGATATTGATAACTAATTTTGACCATAATCCAACAGAACTACAAACCTTTTTGGAGGAAAGCATCTAAATTATTTGTAAAAGACATTAAGTCATAAATAAATAGAATATTAACTGATAACTTAGAGAGGTGGTCATTTGTAATTGATCTGATGGGTACTAAACCATAATTTCAGATTAGTGATTTTTTTTTTTTTTATTATAATTTTTATGCTTAAAATTCAAAATTAAAATAAGTTCTAATTGATAATTTATTTGTTATACTAGTCTCTCTTAGTTTATTTATATTATCTTCAAAACTGATAACATTCCATATGATAAAAAAAAGAAGCAGAATATAAATTTAAAAAATAATCATATTACAATCCACAAAAAGGTTGTTCAAAATTTAAAATGTTTTACTCAGTTGATACCATCACAGCTGTCAGTACTAAGAAAAACCAAATTATTTTTTTCTGCAACCATTTAATAATATAATGAGAACATAATTCAATCGAAATCAGCTGTTACTTTATGGTGAAAAAACAGCTGATTCTATAAGGACAAAGTCAAATCAACATCTGAGCAATGGGAATGATGCACTTCGATGCCAGCGCTCCCGGTGGCATTTTGGTAACTAGCGGTGTACTGGTTTATACTTTAACAAAATAAATTACTTTTGCGCAACCAATATTTAAAAATCATAAATCAAAAGAAAGAGAATTTCCAAGAGAAATACAAAATGTCTTAGAACTCAATAAATAGTAGCTATTTGTTAAGAAAATTGCATTATATTCGACACATATGTATTGTTTGTTGTGTATATAAATCTTTTTTTCTGCAAGCGTTAAATAATGGGAACATTATTCATTTAAAAACGTTCTGATTTGCTGATTAACGTTCCATTTGATTCTCAAGTGAGTTAAAAATCCCATAAGCTTAACTTTAATTCTCTAGAGTGTAAAGTACAATTTCAGTGCCACCTAAATACAAAGTTCATTATTATTTATTTTAAATTATATAATTATTATCTTATCTAAATGCACAGTATTTTACATAAAATGAACAATTTAAAAACATTTTTAAAAAATAGCAGGACAAATTTAGAAAATAATTTAAAAGAAAAGAAAAACTGCTAATTCCAACCATTCAAAAGGTTATTACTTTTATTCCTTATTGGATAGTACATATTTAAATTGAACTGCTATTAAGTTGAATTTAAGTTAAATTAAGATGGATAATGATTCAAGTTATGAAAACACTCCTCCTAATATAAAAAAACAACAACAGAAAATGTGATTAGTAATCTTTTACCCAATAAATCACAAAACATCTACAACATAAGGTTTAACAATTATAAAAAATGGTATGTCAAAAACAAGATTAAAAATACTTCAGAAAGCATTCTTATTGCTTACTTTAATGAAATAGCTAAATGATACAAATCTTCGTCATTATGGTCAATATATTCTATGTTGAAAAGTACTATATCAATAAATGAAAACATAGACTTCAGTACTTACATAAAACTCAAAACATTTATTGAAAGGAAATCAGATAATTATAGACCAAAAAAATCTGAAATATTTTCAAGAGATGAAATGATTAAATTTTTATTAGATGCTCCAAATGAAACATTTTCCATCATTATGAAGGTAAGCAAAAGTTTCTTCTATTTTGACTTCTAAATTGTTATGATAATAAAAATGTAAATTTACGGATTCAAGCATTGTTGCGATTTTTTAATTTTTAGGTAGCTTTAATTATCAGAGTATCTGGGGCCTGCAGGAGTTGTGAACTTCTAAAAATGGAAATAAATCACATAAACCAAACAGATGAATACATAATAATTAATATCCCAATTTCAAAAAATAATGCACAGGGTATCTTTTTAGTTTCCAATAAAATAGGACCATACGACTTCCAACAAATATTCCAACAGCACTTAACACTCCGACCAAAACACACTCCACATCCTCGTTTATTTATTAAATACAGCAAAGGTTAATGTACAACACAACCAGTAGGTATTAATTCAATTTCAGCAATTCCATCAAAAATAGCTACTTACTTGAATAAAAAAATAACATTGATAACTAAACTGGCCAAGCATTTCAGAGAAGATTTGCATCCTTACTAGCTGAGGAGGGAGGTGATATTTTACAGATTAAAAAAACACGGAGGCTGGAAGAGTACTAGTGTGGTAGAAGGTTATGTAGACCGATCAAAGCCTTGAATGAGGCTGCATAAGTTAGATATTCTTCCACTCTAAAAAACATGATCACATTCCACTAAAGCAATTTACTTTTTATTCTCAGATTTGGGATGAGGCATGAGTAGATTTTTTTTTTTTTTTAATCCAGTTTTTAATATTATGTTAACCATTTTATTCATTTTTGAAAAAAAACAAACTTGAAAACACTGGAATAACCTAAACTAAATGAAAACAATGTTAATCAACCAAACACTGAAAAATGGTAGAGAACCCCGCAAGCTTCGAAATTGACTGCTAGGTAGCGATGGAAACAAAAGTGTACTACCCCTAATCACTCTCGGGTACTTTCACCGATTCAAATTCAAATCTAACATCTCTTCAAACCAACTTGCATACCATTAATCCAATAATTGTAACATAACAATAAATATTTCAAATAAATAAATAATGAACTGTTAACATAGAGTTTTAAATTATTTTTATAATAAAAAAAAGAATGAAGTTAGTTAATGTAAGTTAATAATGGTTGCAGAAAATATTTAATATTCAACTCGAGTCTAAATACTATTTTAATAGATTTAGTTCTTATATTTATAAAATTTAAATATACTATATCACAACATTTAATTGAAAAAAAAACAAAAAAAGCTTAAAAAATAATAACAGAAAACCATTAAAACATTCATCTACTGGCCTTTATAAGTTCAATACAGTAGGTTTTTACTTTATTCACATGCGAATTTCCCCTAAGCTTTCTCAAATGCTAATTAAGTACCAATATGGCTTAGTAAAAAAAAAATAATAATAATAATAAAAAGGTAAAACCAAAGAATCTATTCCGACACAGCCAACAATCGCTAGCCACACAACCCATTGATACCCAAACCAACAAGAATCACCCTTAACTTAATCCTCCATTCTATCTTTTGATCCCCCCCTGAGATGTAAACCCACTGATTATCTTTTTTTGGATCATCCATTCTTAAATCCAACAACCTGGCATGCTTATTGTTACCATTGCAAAGCTACCTGAACTATGCAGGGTGTTCAGAAGATCGTTGGCCAAAGAGGTAGCTCGGGTAGGGAAGTTCATTTTTAACCTATTTAAGGTCACTTGCCTATATACAAAGTCTCAGTTTTTTTTTTTTTTTTTTTTTTTTTTTTTTTTTTTTTTTTTTTTTTTTTTTTTTTTTTTTTTTTTTTTTTATGGCCAAAACCAAACATTTATGCCTTATAACTTCGTTTTTACTGATATATATCAACGCCATTTTTTTTTTTTTTTTTCTTTAATTACTAATACATTCTCCATGTAAAATAAAAAAGTTTTGATGCAAAAAAAAAATACTAAGAAAACGGGAGATAGTTAAATCTTGTTAAAGGCAAAAAAAAACAAAACAAAACATGTTTTTAAAATAATTTTTAAATGTTTGGTTTTTGCCATTTATTTAAAAAAACTGTAAGACTTTGCATATAGGTAAGTGAGAGACCTTAAATAGGTTCAAAATGAACCTCCCTACCCGAGATACCTCTTTCGCCAACTATCTTCCAACCACCCTGTATATACGATATCCATTTCATGTTGCGTAGCATTCTAAAATATTGAGTGTACCCAACATTTCTTAGGCAATATTTTCTTATTATTTCAATTTTATTATGATTTCTGGGGGACATGGCCAGACCCCTGGATTATCTCAGTTTAGACCAAGGATGCATGGTAAATGATTTTCGAATAGGTATATACAGTGGAAACTCAGTATTTCATCACTCGATAATTCGTCTTATTTTTATTTCTTAAAATTGGCATCTATAAATAACAAAATTAAAAACGTAAGTAATTCATTTTACCGTTACCAATCATTTTATCTATAAACCGCCTTATTTGGTTAAAAACTAAAACTACGCCTATATTTATACATTTTGAAAATCATTTCATTGAAAAAAAAACAAACAGAACAAGTCTGGAGTCAGTCCCTCCATAGATTGTAGTAAGAGGTGAAAGTAAGTATGAGTGCATATGATGAATTCCCGAAATCAGTTAGGACTCTACAAAGTAGAACCTCTTCTGAGTAAAAGCTTCTTTCTCTTAATTTTATTTCTTCTGATTCAGGAATACAATTATACATGCTATTTTCAATGTAGCTGATGCGTAGAACAATGTATGTATTGAATAAATATGATATGTATGTCTTTTTTTTTCTATTTTATAAATGTATGTATGTTTTTGTATACGACTTCTTTTTTTTTGTTCCAAGGTTTTTGTATTTTTTGTCATTGTCACTCAAGTCCAATCTTCATCCAATAAAACCAGATAATGCTATTTAATAACATCTTATGGACGCTAAAAGTTTTAGCTATCATAGGCAGATATAAGTATTTCTTAATTTTCAGCCGGAAAAACTGAAGAAAATACAGTAGTAAACAATGGGACATTAGTTCTTTTCAAAATCGTAGCAAAATCGAAAATGGGGAAATATCTTTAAGTTGTTTTAATCAGAAATCGGTCATTTGTAGAAACATGTTCTACAATACTGTTGAGATATCAATCTCAATTGTTAACATACAAACAAAAGAGAAGCAAGTATATGAAAAAATGGATGATGATTTAATCCATAAACCAGGCCAGTATAAAAATAAAATAAATAAAACATAGTTATCCCCGACTCAAGACTTGAATAATAAATCATTTTAAAATACACATGTTTTAAAAATGGTGACTTAGGCTGATCTGAAAAAATTAGCGGAGCGATTACATCATTTCAATACCTCATGAGTTCTTGTTCCAGGAATTTCCACTAAACGGTATGAGTTGATCTCAGAGGCTCTTCTACTCATTCTACTGATACAGTCCACATGCCGCAAACTCTACCGAGCTCAAAATTTTTATATCTTAATTGCCTAACCTGATGTATAATCGTTGTTGTAGATACCTGACTGCCTTCGTGTCGTTGGCTTCAACGTTATCGCTTGATTGGATCCTTCAGGAATAAATGCAGCGACGAGTAAAGCACAGATTACGAGGAATGCTCCAAAAACAAACGGGGGTCCCGGCACCAACTAAAACATTCAAAAAAATATGTCAGATATTTTTGTTTTCAAGTTTAGTAATTAATAGATATTATATAGCACTTCATACATCATATTTTTTTAAAAATTATTATTTTAAAAATAAATCACAGAGACAAATCACAAATAAAATTCCAAGTCAAATTTAAATTAAATGTACATATTACTTATTAAACTATAAATCAACCAAATTAAATTTAATAATTTTTCAAATTTATCACTAACAACAGTTTAAAAAATAATATATTAAAGGCTAGCGTACACTACTGATGGATTGGAGCAGATTTTCTAACAGCTATAGGTTAAGCTGATGAGATGGAAAATAATGTCTATCTAACCATTGTTGAAAAATATGCACTGAACCATCAGTAGTGTGCGTTGGCCTTAAAAAGTGATATTGAACAAAAATTAATAATAATAAACATATTTAAGGAATATTATATAATAAGTAATAAAACAAATGTTATGTGTTTATGTTTAAAGTGGTTTATGTTAGATGTATTTAAAGAAAAATGGCACAATCGATTGAATTTCTAAGTGATAATTTTTATTTAGTTTGAAAAGAATCTTGGGAATAAAAATTATTTCTTAACATAAAATATAAAATAAAAATAAAGAAATGCTGAATGAGGATGTTGTTGATTATCGCAAAATATTCAACATATCGCAAAAATATAGTTCGAAATATTCGACATTATCAATTAGAGAGCAGTGGCACTCTAAGATCCAAAACTTTGGATACACACTAGCATTGCAATAAAAATATATCAAAAAATCAAAACTACCCATCCTTTTGCATACCAAAATACACAATTTTACTGGACTATTAGGAACTCCGCAAAAATATTGTTCCGCACCCCACGGGAGGGTCGGATCACATAGCGGAAGTTGGATAGGTGAGGTTTTACTGCAAAAGGAACAGCCTGACAATACCATAATTAGAGACCGGATCTCTGTGTTATTGCACAGTTAGTTCGCTTTGGTTTAGCACTCTCTAATCCAAGCAGTTATCTCTTTCATGACCTAAGGATTCTTATTCTTAAATTTCATTTTGTACGAAATTGCTAATATCCCTTTATTCAAACTTCAGTCACCATCTTTCCGAACATTTTTATCAGCTCTCAGAAAATCATACCGGACGAAAGTAATCTCAGAAAAACTATTTGGAAGTTGTTTTAACTCGATCATTATGAAAATTCTTATACATGTTGATGAAAGAGGCCTTTACATTTGTAATCTTTTAATAGCAATTCTTCATCCGAAGATTGAACTGACACCATTGTTGATTTTATGTAAAGTAATTTTGGGTAAGAAGCCATGAAACGGTCTCACGTTTCATTAACGACAGCTTAATGGATTTTTTTTTTTTTTTTTTTTTTGATACCAAATAACAGAACAAAGTTCTGCAATTAGTGACAGATGCAGCTCCCTACAAGATGGCAACTGGTAGTGCACTCTAAACATTTTATGCAAATATGATTCACGTCACATGAATAGCTCATGGCTTCAATCGGGTGCTTGAAAAAGTGCGAGAAATCTTCCCAGAAGTCAATAAGCTGGTAAACAACGGGAAAAAAAGGATTCCTCAAATCCCTATCTGATATGGTAAAGTATCGCAATGAAATGCAATATAAACTTCTGCCAGAACCTGTTTTAACGCAATGGGGTAAATGCAGCACTATTTTAGGCCGATAATTTCCAAAGTGTCAAGACATTTATGAATAAATTAGAAGAAGACAAGATATAATTAATTTTGAAAGTAAAAAATGTTTTAAATTCACCGACAATCATAACCGATTTAACGTTTATTAAATTTCACCTGTCAAACGCTCTGATATGATTGGAATCCCAAAATCAATCCTAGAATTCCCAAATTGAAATTATTGAAACTCTCAAAGAAAGCTTAAAACGAGTTGAAAAGGAAAGATGTTTATATTTATATGTTTATATTTGAATCCATGCATGATAAAAACTCTATTAAAAAAATTAAATGATTGTATCAACAGAAAAGAAATAGAAGTTGATAATCAGGATCCATCCACAATCGCATGCTACAAAAATTGCCCTGTTACGTCCATAGATGTAGAAAGTTCCTTTTCTTTGCTAAAGAACATTTTGAGAAGAATTTTGAAATGTACAACGTGCATTTTCACGAAAGTTTTGAAAATTAATTTATTTTTCAAAAACAAAAAAAATAATTTTCATGTAAATGGAAATTTTAATAAATATATTTATATTTTTTTAATGAACAAATTTTTTCAAATAATATCCCCCCCCCCAAATTTTAAATTATTTCAGATTGAATTAACACTAAAATGGAACGTTTGTCGAAATGTGCTTCAGTTTATGTAAGGTTGATTATGTTTTGCATGCTTGTGTAAATAAATGGATTGTTGCATGTATTAAGTTTTTAAATACACGTTTTAAGTTTTTTACTGCACATTTTTTGATTTTTGACTGCACTAAAATCCGGTCTCTAATCATAATTAATACTGGTGGTAATGTAACCAACCAAAATAACTTCTTACATTTATTTTACTTGTGATTTGAAACTAGATAATTATACATAAAAAAAATAAAATAAAGAGTGAAATGTTTAATTATATTTTATTTGGTCAAGTAAATAAAATAATAATTTTATAATAAAAACATTACTTAATAAGGCAGTGGAAATAGTCAAAATATTTCAAAGTTTCTGATCAGCTGGTCTAAAAACAAATACTGTTAACTTTCTAAATAAATAAATAAGAAAAAAATGTTTCCATAAATAACTATTTAAATTTGTAATAAAATAAATAAATGATTTGAAAAATATTATAAAATATTTTATATAGTTTATTAAACACAAGTAGTGGTCTGACAGAAGAAGTGATGGTGATCAAGAAGGCAGTGAGGAATGTGAAAAGGAAGCTACAATGGTATTAGGTTGTCACACATGAAATGACCGTTTTTAGAACCAGGAAGAAAATAAAAATTTGAGATCAAATCTAACATATTTTTTATTCAAAGTATTTACCATCATTTTCGATACACTTCTCCCAATGGCTTACCAAGTTTTCCATCTGAGATTTGATAAACATTTATGAAAAGAATTCATAAAATGCATTTTTAATGTCTAAACCATTGGTAAGCAAGTTTTCTCGCAAAAAGTTGCCTAAACTCCAAAAAAAAGTGGTAGTCTATAGGGGATAGATCAGGGGAATATGGGAGGTGTAGTAAGACTTCATAGCCCAAACCCTTTAATTTATTCACTGTCTGTATTGAAACATGAGGTCAGGTGTTATCATGAAAATGGATAGGTCCTTTCTTGTTTTGGAAATTTTGATGCATTTTGGTCAATTTCTTGGCAGTATGATGTTGAATCAATTGTTTTTCCCGTCCACGGGGCAGATTTTCTAATGTATCTCCTGAGGAAAATTTTGTAAACCAACGATGGATGGTTCTTTCATAGCACTTCCTTCACCAAATGCATGATTAATATTTCTTGGTGCCTGGGCAGCGGAATAACCGAGTTTGTACTCATAAAAAAAAAAAAAAAAAAAAAAAAAAATTGTTCGGAAATTGCGTGTTTCCATGGCCACGGTTAAAATTATACTAAAGTATGTATGCCTACTTGGGAAAAAACAAACACAGTTTGCAAATATAACATTAACAAGTACATTATTATAGATAGTAAATATTTTGATAGGAATCAACAGGCAGTGCTTTAATCCTCTATGAAGAAATATCGGACATTTCATGTGTGACAACCCAATAGTATCGAATATGGTCAAGAAGGTGATACCCATAACCCAAAATTCCTAAACACATTCAACAAACAAAATGCACATAACAGACTATTCCCAGATGTGCCAAAAACAAGATATTAATTTTGTGCTTAGATATATATTTTTTCGTTGTTTTGAAAAAAAAAAAAAAATGTACACTGAAAATACTTTTATTATAATCCTTTTTCCTCTACCATTTATTTTTGATCGTCTTATCAAAAACGATCTATTATAGTACAACAGTGTCACCGCAGATTTTAAACAACTATCATAATTAGAAAATAAGGCTGTAGGAAAGACCCCATTTAACCATTATATTTAATAGCTTAAAAAAATGAGGTCTGTTATGCCAAACCCTCTTAAATCCTTTTTTTTTTTCAAATTTTTTTTTTCGTTAAAGTTTTCTCTGAGGTCCTCTTTATGTATGGCTAAAACAATCTGCTTCATTGTATCCTTATAATCAAACATTTATTTGATATTTACAACCAACGTTAACAAAAATAATGCAAATTAAGAAGGTATTTCTATGAGTTTGAAGCAATCATTACGCTAAAACCCACTTAGCCCAACTCAAAGTGTCAGATTCTTGAGTACCCTAAAATTCAGAGAGCATGACAATAAAACCTATAATACATTCTCACACAACCGATTCATCAATACTATAGTTGAAAAGAAAATTCATTCTGTTTAGTTTTTTTGGTCTCCTGTAAAATTTCAAAAATTGGACTTAAAAGGGGTTTGGCATAACAAGCCTAAAATAAAAGAATTAGTTTGTGCATTTTATCAAGATGAAAATTCTAAAACATGAAATCAGATCTTTTATTTATTTTTTAATAAACATTTAAAGTTGATTTAATGTGATGGTATGAAACAATAAAATTAAAAAAAATAAGCTATTTACTTAATTGAATTAAGTTACAAGTACCTGTTGAATCATATTCCAGACGGGTTCCTGTTAGCCATGGTAACAAAAAGGACGAACATCAAAACATAAAACAAATTAATGAAAACCGTTTTATTAACTTCGACCTGGCAGAAACTATAACTGTCAGTGACCTGAGCCATAAATTAATAATAACTTATATACTAAATTACTAAACGACTATATATGTTTAAATTAAATATAATAAAATAATACAATATGAATATGATACCTGAGGGATGACGTCCATGTGTTGACCAGCAGTGTTATTGTCGTACCTAGCAGGGTCATAATTGAGATCGACATGGAAGAGGTAGAATATGATTCCGAACATCGCAGGACCCAAGCCGTTACACAATCCTCTCATTCCTGTAACCATTCCCTGGACCAAACCTAAAATAAAATATTATATTAATAATTTAATTTAGTTTAGTGGTATGTTTAAAAGACAATAATGACCACTATGGTATTACGGTGTTAATGGCTCTGAATTTATGTGTTAGTGGTCTCCTAGCTAGTGATGGGTTGTTCTGGGTGGAATGGAACTTAAGACTGGTTCCAGCGTTGAACCAGTTTGGAACGAAACCAATCGCCCAAGTTTTTCGTTCCACCTAGAACGAAAACCAACGCCAAGAGATCTCTCGTTTCGTTCCCTCGGTGTAGTAGAGGTTAGATTGCATCTCTGGTTTTGTTTCACCCAAGGTCGTTCCGACTGCTTTGTTGCGTTGATCCTGCTGTCTTAATTTCCTCCTCCCTCTCCATCACTCCACCACCCCATGCATGGGCCTTTTAACAAAATTTAAAAAAAACCGCTTTCTTTGAAATTTTCTATTCTACTGACAGAGCTTAGCTTCTTCTTTCGGATTCAGAGAAATGATCCACACAAAGTTTTACTGCATTTGTAATTAAATAATTTTTTTTCTATTTGTTTAAAAGCTAATGGAGCAGTTACAAGAATTGATGTCCTACACTTTTCAACATTTGGCAGAGTTGGGCTAAAATCAATCACAACTAAATTGGCCCAGTAACTAACGACTAACAATTTAAAATAATTAAGATACTTCCTTTCCCAGACTGACGATGATATTTTTATATAGACAAATCAGGGATTAGGTTTGAATAAAAAGAGCAATAAGATCACAGGTTCGCAGCCCGGCAGATGACCTTAGGATTTTTTTAAAGGGAGTGAAAAATCCTTAGCTATGCCGTCCTTCAGAAGGGACGTAAAATGGGGGTCCCGAGCCTGTGCGATGTCAGGTACTCGTTAAAGATCCCTATCCTAATTATACCTGGATAGGCAAAATTTAGGACTCCCACCGTAGCATCGTCCGATTAGCCATAGCAGCATAAAGTGACGTTAAATGAAATAAACAAACAAAAGAGCACTTATTATAAATACAACAGGGGAGTAAAAATTCAAGATGAAATAAAGGTAAGTTATTTTTGAGTCACAATAGTAAAAAAGGCCAACTGTCCAGAAACATAAAAATTAGGATTTACAAGACTTCTTCAAGCCTTGTCTTAACGGGTAAGAAAAATAGTTGCTTCTATAAAGGAAAGAATGACAGCTCAATGTTATATATTATATCATTAGGAGATTTGCATTGATATATAGAAAAGGAATGAGCAAATAATATCGCTTAATATAAAAACTTTATTATAAAATTTCTAAGCCATATTTTCAAGCCCTGTAATATAAAATCCATAAGTCTAAAAATAAATAATCATTCACAAAAAATTTCATTAGTAAGTTTAATTTTTTATGTCTTGGATCTTGCGTTAGAAAATAAAAATTAAAAACTGAAGGGCTGTTCATATCATATATATATATGAATATTTTTATATACATAAAAATTGATTGACATATATATTTTTTCCTCAGTTAAGGGTACCCTCTTTAGCGAGGCTAGGTGGGGCCCAGGATGGTCTCCTGACCTCTAGCTCAGGCCCAGAAGCATGGTATTAAGGTCCCTTACCCATCAAGCTACCACACCCCCAAAAAAAGGAAATATATAAAAATAAAAATTTCATATGATTTGCACTATTTAAATAGTGTAATGTATGACACTAACAAAATAAAATTCAATTTTGAAATAATTAATACCTTGCTTATCAGCGTCTGAATGCATAGAGACAAAAGCACTGATGGCTGGGTACGTGATGCTGGATATAGATGCCAACGTACCTGCAGCCCACATCATCCTGAAAATAACAACAAAATTAATTATAAATATTTAACCATACAATATAATAATAAATAAATAAGTACAAAGCTAAAGCATTTATTATTTTAACAAGACTACACTGAAAAAAAAAGTCAATAGAACGGACAGATTAATAATAATATGCTAATAAGTACTAAATATAATCTAAGTGAAGAATCCATTGACTTAAAATGTCCAAAGCATGGTGTCTACAAATTCCAGCTATCAAAATTCCCAACATATTCCCGACTTTTTCAAGAATTTATCTAGAAATTCCCGACTTTTTCAAAACTTTTTTTTAGAAATTCTAGCCAATCGATATTTTAATGGTGTTTCAATAATAATCTAAACAAATCAATCTATGCCTACTTTGCTATTTAACATATCCATAAAAATAAATTTTTAATCAGACAAATAGTTTCGGAGTTAGATTTAAAAAAAATTACAGGAAAACGTGTTTTCGCGGATTAGTGTGTTGTCCCCTACAGCTTTAAAACTAATGATTTGGGAAAAAAAAAAATTCATAGGATCAATTTTTTTACAAATGTACTACAAATAATGGATTCCGAGTTATTTGATCAAATGGCTGTGAACTTACGATTTTTAACCCTTTCCCCCTCTCCCCCTTGCGATAACCTGAGGTATACGATATATATATATGTTTGTTTAAGCATTTTAGTATGTAGGTATATAAAACAATGTTCGATGATGACGTAATTCCTGATTATGCTAAATTTTTCTTTTTCATCAATCAATTATTTAACAATAACAAAAGTAAATAAATTTTCATTGATAAATAAACCATAAAAAGAGAGAACAGTATTTTCCCCCAGAACCCACTTTTGACTGTTTTTTGTAATCTGCTGTATTTGAGAGAACCGCTGGGCCCACAGGTACCATTCTTGTCTCGAATGATGTGTTTTAGGAGATATTTCATAAGTGAACCTATCGAAAAAACATCAGTTTTTGGGGAAAAAATGGCCTCTTTTCGAAGATAATATCCCTGTATCTTGGGAACCAATTGCTATATAGAGCTCACCCTGATCTCAAATTGTAGTAAATTTAGTTTACTTTAAAAGTAAGTGGAGTAACTATACCAATGACATATAACTTATCTGACATATTGAGCAAAAACTGAAAAAAGTCTAAAAATTTTAGCATTAACGACGAATTTTCCCGACTTTCACAAATTTTCTGTAAATTCCTGGCTTATTCCCGAATTTTTCCTGACCACATGAAATTCCCGACATATTCCCGAATTCCCCGACTAGTAGACACCCTGCAAAGGATACAGGCTGAAGGATACAGACAGTGATGGAATGAACAAATATTAAAAGACCATCCAGTTGCTCATAAAAAATCATATACCCTGTAACTTGATTAGTAAAAAAGAATATCTAATATGTATGAAGTACCAATACCTCCAGATGACAATGTCAAGAAGTCATAATAAAAATCTCATGGTATCAGGATCTGGCAGAGGAATTTAAATCAATACATAAGCTAGCTAAAGTCAAAATTCTATCAGTCCTAATCTCGCGCAACAGATGGACTCTAGAAAAATCAGTAAATTCCTTTAAAGAAGAAGCAGTATTCTTAGACAAATCAGAAGAGGCACACACAGCGGTTCTTTTGAACACTACGACCATTTTATGGAAAACCCTAAACTTATAAACTTGGTGAAAGTCTCCAAAAGAATTCAATCACCACTTTATGTGCGAATAATACATAATAGTATTAATTTATTTATTATTTGACTCAATAATTTTTTTTCAAATTTATAATGTATGTAAAAGTATGAGGAAAACTGATCGAGATATAAGTGCAAACTCATATGTCACTTAAAATTTCTATCAAGTTAAATATAAAAAATTGAACTTTCACTAAATTTTGTTTGACTTGAAGTCAAAGATCTCTCAGTTTTTTTTTTGTTTTTTTTTTTGGGATATTTTTGAGTTTTACTCAAAATTTTTATTTATTAAAAGAGGTTTTGTAAACAAAATTGTGTTATTTTAAGACTTCCAATTATCGAGAGTCAACTTTATTAATAAAAAGTTTAAAATAAGGATGGAGATATATTTTTAATCTAAGAAAACCAATAAGTACAGTGAATTCTCACTAATACGAAACTCACTTATAAGAAACATTCAGTTATATGAAGAATTTTTCGTTCCCAGATGAAACTCCATTTAATCATGTGTAATTAATGATTCACTTAGGGGGTCACCTGTGGTGTAGTGGTTAGCATAGCGACCTAATAAACCCAAGATCGTGGGTTAGCAGTCCGGCAGATGACCTTAGGATTTTTTAAAGGGAGTAAAAAATCCTTAGCTATGCCGTAAAATGGAAGGGATGTAAAATGGGGGTCCCGAGCCTGTGCGATGTCAGGTACTCGTTAAAGATCCCTATCCTAATTATAACTGGATAGGCAAAATTTAGAACTCCCACCGTAGCATCGTTCGATTAGCCATAGCAGCATAAAGTGACTTAAACGAAATAAACAAACAAATTATGCACTTGTGCGATATTCAGCTATATGCAACATTCACTTATACGAAAGTTAATTTGTTCCCCTGGTGTAAATACTATTCAGTTATAAGAAGAGACAACAGTTTTTCCACGAAATGTTTACAGACTTACCGGGTGATCCTTGTTTTTGATTGACACTATGTACATACTCATAACGTTTCATCAATCAAGTGCACTTTAACAAGCTATGCTGTTTACGGCAGTATCTTGGAATGCTTTTCAGCCTATAACAAAGTGCTTTCATAAAGCCGGAGTACATACAGAAGGATATGTCAGACGAATCAAGTGAAGCGAGAGGATATAGACACCAATAAGGAACCTCCTGAGTTCCTCCAGGCATAACTTTCAAAAATTTTGTTAAATTTAAAAACAACATGGTAGTTTGTGCATTCCGAAGTGATGACAAGAACGTTGCTGAAGTCACAAAAACCAAACAAAGTCTTACTTACAATTCCCAAAGTTCTGAGGACCAAGAGCCTGGACCAGCACCAATATTTACCCAAACAGTCGCTACATTTGAGGTTGTAAAACGTTCATAATTGAATGTGAACAGTGTTATATAACATAGCTTGCAGAAAAATTAATCAATCTAAAATTACAGAATTTTTAAAGAAAAAATGAATATGTAGTTATATTTTTCAAAAAATGAGGTATGTGATGATTATTTCAATTCCTATCTTGTTTTTTGTTTAAGTTTATTTTAATTATTTTTTATTCAAGTATACATATACATACATACATAATACATGTAATATGAAACTTGAAAATATAATAATGTACAACTTTATCTAACAGCAAAATACGTAAAAACAATAAAATTGTGACTTTTTATAATGAAGAATTTCTTTTATTTTAAAATAGCCACAAAACCTAGAACTATTCAGTTATAAGAAGTATTCACTTATACGAAACATTTTCCATTCCCCCCTCACATTCGTATAAGTGAGACTCCACTGTAATCAAAATGAAAATACAAATATTTACCCAACCAACAAGGATCATGTTCATAATAATTCTGAAGTTTACTGAGTTTTATTTTTTCAATCTTTTTTTTTTCAGCTCTTCCTCATAATACATTGATAATTTAATTTAAAACTTCAGTTTAAACTTACACGGTTAGTGGTAACAAGAATAATAAATTAAAAACAAAAGCTAGCAGTAAGCAGAGAGATAAACACAAAGTTCAAGTAGCCATAAAGCAATAAATACCATATATCTCGACCATTAAAAGGAGAGTCATAATCATTTCTAATTGTAGCGATAATACTACAATACCATTAAAATGATCTTCAATGGTCATATAATTCAAATATTTATCTAGCAAATAAATAATCAAACATCGATAGGTAAAAATAAAGTATAAAAAACTTACTGCAAGAATTATTAACCATAAAAAAAAAAGAAAAAAAAAAAAAAAAAAACTTGTATTTCTCTGATCTCATAAACATCATTGATGTGTATGATCAGACATAAAATAATTACCATTTTGTTTTCTAGGTTGTAAACAAAATCTGAATTGGTTTTACTTTAATAATTACAAATTACTTACTACAAATAAATTTACCTATTAATATTTCCTCATTTAGTATGTATGAGTTACATATTACAAATTTAATTTAAACATGTGATAGAAGAAAGGTGTAGTGCATACATGGCGGAAAATTCATGTCATTATTGAAAAAAAAAAAAAAAAAGGCAATAACACCACAAATTTTGTTTCATCAATTAATGAAGTGTAGGGAAAGTGCACTGGTAGTTGACAGTTTGATAATAAATCTCTTATAGTAAGGTTTCTGATTGCACTTTTGTTTCGTTTTAAATTTTGGAGGGTAGTTCAGTTATTTCTGTATGCAAAGAGTAACAGCCATGACTTCCTGGATGGGAAAACTGTTTTCAACACCAAATTTGTTGTCACAACTCCAGTTCAGTTGACTTAAGGCCTCCCTCCTTATGCAATCGGCTAAGGATGCTCTGGTATGTATTCTGTTTTTTCTCTATCAAATGCTTATATCTGTCCAACTTATGAACATACTTTAGAATAGTAGGTATCTGTACTACATTTTACTAGATTCTTGTGGCTTTAGATGAAAATTAAGAGGATTTCATTGGGTGTAAACTACTAAAACATACTTATAACCTGTTTTTAGTGCTTGACACCTCTGTCAACTTCAAGAACATTTCTCATTTCTCATTTCTCGCCTTCTTTATTGAATGTGCTTTCTCTGCAAAGGAAAAATCAGGGGTAGAGGAAAGGACCAGATTTGGCTAATTTAGAGCTTAAAATTCAGTAGTTGACAGGGGTTGGGTGTCAACTACTAATGCAGCATCTATCAACTACTAGCACAACACGGAATTAGGTCTTTTCTTTTTTTTTCAGTTTTAAAATAGCACCAAAAAAAAAACTCAATTATGAGCCTCAGCAAATGGAGAAGGCCCTTGATGACGTCAAAAGGAGAATTTCTGTTGCAGCGGCAGCAAGAAACAACGGAGTACCTCGAAAACTAGTAACCTTTTAAATACTAAAAATTGGCATCCAGGGTGTGTCAACAACTAATGCAAAAAGGTGATTTGGAAAATTAACACTTTTTCAACGTTCTATTAATACTGTTTCAAACTAAAAAAATTAGTTAACGGACAGGATTCACACGTATCTGAGGAGGGGAGAAAGGAATTTGTCACATTATCAACCGAGAAAATATTGCTAAAAACATATATATTTCTAAAAGTGTCAACTACTAGTGCACTTACCCTAATCAGTTCATCGTGTGTTGACCAGATTTTTTTTTTTAAATTCAGTCTCAAAAGTAAATAAAAAAACCCCCCAGATATTTTGAGAAAATTATATGTAACTGAAAGAAAAAACTATTATTTTATATAAAGAAGGTAAACTTTAAGGAATTGGCAATTTATTTAGTAATATAAATACAGTTGACTCGGTTAAATCAGAACACTGGAATTAATTGTAACATTTCCAAAGTTCAGAGAGAACAATGCCAAACTTCTATCTCGTTAACCTTGGCACTAGTAAGTCCTATTATTTTCACTTTTATTGATTCTAAATATACGGTGAAATATGTTTTGAAAACACAATCAACACATTTATGAACCAACTTATGATTTTATTTAAAGTGAAATGTAATTAGGTTAATTTTAGATTTTGAAAAGTCTTTGTCTCTTAGCCATTAGTTATTCGAAACAAATCATCCATAGCACTTGTATTTATTTTAAATTAAAGATAAATACTATGAGATAGGCAATATTATATATTCCATAATTATTAGGATTTTTCTTACCATGTCTGGGATCCGAATCCATACCACATCAGCTGTAGCATTTCAAAAAGTAAACCCAGCATAATGGTATGCTTGCTTCCAAGAGATTTCATTAAGAAACCTAGTACAAGCTGTGCACCAACGGAGAGAATTCCAACAGTTGCTATGAAAACAGCCACCATAATAACGCTAAATCCCATAACCTGAAAGCAGAACGGCAATGAGCGGCAAATTAATTATTTTAAGATAATGAATATCATTTAAATAAATAAAAGGTATGGCGAAACCAAAGATTCGATGCCGAAACCACCAACCTCTAATCATACTACCTCATGCCAGCCCACCCAAGCAAAACCCAAACCCCCAAGATTAGCTCTGCCAAAATCGTTTACCCCACAACTAGTCTTTTTGGATCACAGTCATTACTAAATCTAACGACATTAAATGTCTATTTCACGCTAATATTACCTGAACTATATTGAATGGATAAATCTTCCGCATTCAAAATTTTCCATATATTCATCCTTTTTCAGGCCCTATATTCTATGCATCACTTAATTTTCGAAAACTATATGGTGTTTTTCTTCCCTCAACATAAACGGCCAGGTTTCGCATTCAAAGAGAATTGTTGATAGTTTAATAGTTTTATACAGGGTGTCCCAAATTTAAATGGCAAAACTTCAGGAACTTATAGGAGACCAAAAAACTAAGACAAAAAGTCCTTAGGAGATTTGCTTGTTTTTGCTTAGTTTTAGAGAAAATCACAAAAAAAGAAACAACACAAGTTTTCATTTTTATACTTATTTATTTACATTTATATTTATGTTATGTTCTTTTTAATGTAAGTATTACTCAAAATCTTTTCCTCTTGCACCAATGCAAACATTACATCTAGCACTCACTTGATAAATTGCAGCTTAACATTGTCCTGATGATATTTGGTGCACTGCATCTATGATTCGGTCTCTTAATTGCTCTCTTGAGTTGTTTGACACCGAATAAACTCCACGTCCAATCCATCGTTGTGGATAATTTATATCCAGCCATGCTCGAGCAACTTTGCTATAATGAGCTGGACATCCATCAAGTTGGAACCACATTTCAATCCCCTGCTGTAAGGGAATGTCATCTGAATAATTAGAAAAGTCGTTTTCCAAAAAATGTGTAAATGTGATGAAATTCAATCTTCCAGGTAAAAAATATGGTCCCACCAGTAATCCGTTCCAAATTCCAAGACAAACGTTAATAGCAAATTCATGCTAAAACCTGTTCTCTCTAATAGCTCTGGGATTTTCAAGAGCCCATATATGATAATTTCATTGATTAACAATTCCTCCTCTTGTAAAGGTAGCTTCATCGGTCCATATAATTTTTAATGGAAATAAATTATCATCGCGGATTTTGTCAAGAAAGCAGTTACTAAAATTCAATCTCTTAATATAATCTTGAGGTAATAAATTCTGAACTTTTTGAAGATGGTATGGGTAGCGATTATCACCTTTCAAAGTTCACCATCTTGCATGCCGCGATATTGCTAATGCAGCAAATGGTCTTCGGATGCTAGTCTCAGGATTGTTATCGAAGTGGCATTGGACACAATTTCTTCTCCGATAATCTGCTCTTATTGCTGCCAGGAATTGGTCGTCTTCATTAAGTATTAAGAATGACCCAGTCTCTCGTAGTCTATTAAAAGTTAACGAAAAGACTCGTCGATCATGCACTCTTCTATTTGGAAACCCATACCACTTCTAAAGCATTACCGTTACAGAAACCATACACAAAAATCATATCAGCGTATTCAACATTAGAATATGTATGTGGCATTGTGGCTGATACTATTCACACAAAAATATCTGAGTAACTGACTGAAGACTGATTTAGGAATTATAATCCTAGAAGGAAGCCAAAACGTAAACAAATAAAAGAATGTAAAGGATAACATTAAGTGTTTACATATCTCACTGCCTAGCCTGACGAACTTTGAAAGGTGATAATCGCTACCTGTAACATTTTTGTTTTGTTTCTTTTTTTGTTATTTTCTCTAAAACTAAGCAAAAACGAGCAAATCTCTAAAGGACTTTTTGTCATAGTTTTTCGGTCCCCTATAAGTTCCTGAAGTTTTGCCATTTAAATTCGGGACACCCTGTATATACTAATTTTTAAATATCTGGAGAGTGAGCGTGAATCGAGTAATTTTGTGACTCAGAAATAACAAGCATTTCCAGCTTTGAATTTGACCTTTAAAGACTCATAAATTTCATTTTCCCTGCATATTTCATTTACCCTTATTCGATTAAATAGTTATAAGTTTTGATAAATCAATTCAATCAACCCCACTTTATTCAAGAAATTGTATCAAATATCAAAATAAAATATGGGTACATCAGAATAGCCTAGCTTTATTATTATTTCCTTTAAAATTATTATGAAATTATATTAATTTGAATTTATATTATTCTAATCCAACACAACAGATGCATATAGTCACAAAACTGAAGTTAAAAGAGACAATTAAATAACCAAATATTTAATTTGAAATAAGCAAACAACAAATTCATAAGTTGTAATCATAACTTACCAACTTCAAATACACAAAAATGCAAGAGTACTGTCCAGCTTCAGGAAGGTAAGATAAGAAAACAGTCACACAAAGCATTAGAACTGTGTGGTCCTTTCCCACTTTCCGCAAAGCCTAAAATGAAAAGTATTGGTAATGTCAAAATTTTTGATAGTTATGATATATCTGTACCTCGGAGGTACAGAACACTATGTCACATTTCCATATCTTTTCAGGAGAGCAATTTGCATTGGTTTCATTTTTAAAAGATTTCATTTCCTGAACTGTTTATTGTACTTATATGTAAGAAATGAATCACTCAGGCTAGAATAGGTTGGTAGCCCATCCTTCCTGCCCTAATTGGAGCACATAAAGATGTTATGTATGCTCTCCCACACACACACACACACACACAAAAAAAAAAAAAAAAAAAAAATATTTTTATGTAACTTACCTTACAATTAATTGGTCTAGGAAATATATTTCTATACCTCTGTAGTGAAAAAAGGTGAATATGTAATAATGTATTTTTGGTCAAAAATGGACTTAAAGTTCTGTACCTCCGGGGTACTGATATATTTATTATAAAATTAAATTTAAAAAATATATATAAATACAGGATTTCAATAACGACATATTTAATTTAACAATACTTAAAAGAGAATACGTTCTATAAAATGAAAACTATACATACTGCAAATGGATCCGCTTGTTCCCATGAGATAGGCGCACCCCAAGATGATGGGCGAACTTTCTCAGGGAGACTCTCAGGAACGGCGACCAGGATGAAGAAGACATCTAGGAGAGCTATCGCAGTTGCCAAAGCAACAACCACACTTTCACTATAAACATCCATTATGTAAGCTCCGAGGGCAGGGCTTATGACCATACTTGCAGCAAAAGTTGCCGAAACCTGAAAGCATAAAAAAGCAAATGGGTTGGTTAGGAGTGATTTCAAACAATGCCTACTCTTTCATAACCAAAATATATATATATATACACACACACACTATAAATGAGAAGAAAATATTTTCATTTATTTATATTTTTTTTCTAGCTGTTGCTAAAATAGACAAGAGGACCTACTCTTTTTCTTCAAATTAACCTAATATTGATCAGTATTCATTAATTAACTTAATGCAATTTCATAAAATTGGTCCCTGCATACAATGCATATAATATCATGTACCCATATCTTAAGATGTATCTAACCATTATTGAAGAATGTTATTTGTAAATAATTATTTAGTACAAATTCTGAAATCCTTATGATATTAGATCTCACAACACATATCTACATTAGAGTGGTATGTAATTATACAGCTTTCAGAAAGATGTGAACTGCTGAGACACTTGCATTTATTTTCAGCACCACATAAATATCAGGTATTCTGCTTCCATAAAATTATTTGCGTTTTTTTCTTTATTTAATTTATTTAAACTTTAATTAATTAGACCTATCTTCATCAAGTTTAAAACTTTGTGATTACGTGAGTAAAAGCAATTTAATATTTTTAAATAACGAAACTACTAAAATCAAAATGGACGACACAAACGATAAAAACGGGACCTTTTTGAATGAACAAGGAGATAATATCAATGGAATACATTACAATACAAATTATAAAACCAAAGGCAATAAAAAAATTATTAATTTAGAATGAAAGAATAAAATAAGTTGTAATATTTTACAGGGGATGAATTAAGCATTGTGACACATTTTTTTTCTTTTCTTTAAAGTGAAATGAGATAATAGAGGCATTGTTCTAGCAGATAGTGACACACGTCACCACATTGATGATGAGGACTAATTAAATGCAAAGATTACTTGGCTCATTTCAAGGCACTGAGAGCTGGACAATCTGCCACTTTTAAACATATCTTTGTTTCCTTCAAATAATAATTAATTTTAGCAAGTTAAATAATCCATAAATAACATACAATAAAAAAGGTTATATATATATGTATATATTTTTTAGAATACGTTCAGATTAAAGATGAATAGCCTTAACATTCACATAATGTTTAATTCGCAAACTCAATAGGACGAAAGTAGATGTTACTCAATTAAAAAATAAAAATAAAAATAAACCAAAACAATGGCGGAATTATCATTAAAATTTCTCCGAACGACAGGTATTATTTCTTTATCAAATCAATGGAAATGTTTCCGAGAAATAAATGACTATCTAATGCAAATTATCTACAATTAGTTACTAGGTAAACGAGCTCTTATGTAACAGAGCTAATAAAAATTTACGGTGGATTCATATTAAACGTCTTCAATTAACTACCTAACTTCATCAAACGGTGGTTTCTACTTACAAACTAATGTATTTTTGTTTTTTTTTATTTTTTTCTCAACTGGTCTATATATTTTTTCTATGAAAGATGTTTTCACGAGTGAAACAGACTCTAGAGCCAGCTGAGAAATAAATCAGGTATATAAATTGAATAAAACTTGAATATGAAATCTATGAATAGTAAGACTTCAGTGTAGTACACCATATTACTAGGATTGTTGAATATAAAATTCAAGATGGTACTACCTTGTCATTGTGGTTAGCATTCATCTCGGAAGAAGAATAAAATCTCCAAAATTTTATTACTTTTTCGCATATATTTTGAAAAATACCCATTTTTCGAAATGAAGGGTTAATAAACATTAAATTTGCTAACATCCTACGAAATACCTAAGAAAACTTTCATATCAACAAATGCTATAGGCGCTAAATACATTTATATTTCCATCCCCCACAACTTGATAAATATAAACGGTAAGAACTAAAACTCTTTTATCAAGACAAAATACAATAAATTTCCATCAAGAGAAGTCTCAAACATTTAATATTCACACAAGAAAAGAGGGATCAAAGGGAAAATACATTCATTTCCACCCGACAGACAGCTATCATGGTTATATAGCGCGATCAAGCGTCAATTGGAAAATCAAAAATCAACTGGAATTGGAAAATCAAAACTTTCCGGTTCCTTTTGAAGAATATTTCGACTAATTGAAACTAAATTTACAAATCACGTCGAAAAATGCATATTTTTCTATACATAAACGAAATCTAAAAAAAAAAAGTGCGAAACATTTGTAATTTTAGTTTAGAAACCGATGTCACACAAGGCAACTAACTACAATTAAGAGGGCAAAGTAAAAATTTAAATGATGTAACAAGCACTTGAAAAATTGATTGTATTTACAATTAATAGGTATATTATTTTTATTATAATTTTAGCTGCTTATAGTAACATAAAAAATTAATAAATAAAAATACTAAATAAATGTACGACGAATATGAGTTATAACTAGTTGTAGCCAGATCTAGTTGAGCTCAACTAGTGCCTACTCGATAGAGTAAAGCCGACATAGAAAACTGGGTTACGTTGGTTACACTGCTTCTTTGATCAAGCTAGAACTAATAGATACCCTGACAAGTCGTAGCGAAACAAGAAAGTTTTCTTTTTTACAAACACTAGCATAAGATAATTTATGATTTTCTTTTTAATTAAATAAATAATATATTATAACG